>JANEMJ010025550.1:0-25534 GCA_024361745.1 Cacatua alba
CAGCTGCATCTCTCCCACAGCAGCTCCCTTCAAGTGCATTCTTTACTTCTCTGCTCCACCTCTCACAGCAGCACCAGAAGGCAGCATCGATATTATCTACCCCCCATACCTTATCTGATTGTATATTACTGTTTAACTAGATAATCTTTAAGGTCCTTTCCAATCCAAACCATTCTATGATCTATGATAATTCTATGATAATACTGCCACTGTTCTCTTCACCGAGACAGCTGGTAGGCTATCTATCAACTCTTTTTCTTAACCGTGGCATCTTTTTGTTCTGGCATGTTTGGTCTGCTTTCTTTTTCCCTGTCTTTAGACTTCAGAAGTCGCTCGTCACCTGCAAGCTTTTGTGGAGCTGGTGTGACACCCTCTGGCTATCTATGGTATTGCTTCTCATCACATTCAAAATGTATTTACTTCTATAACCCGAAAATAAGGCCACCTCCACGTGAAAAACAGAAAACAACAATTCCTTATGCTGTGCAATGATACCTACCTTAGAGGTACATTGGGAATTGGTGGCAAGTGTCCCATGCTACCACTGCCTATAGCCAAACAGTGCAAACAAGATACTCAGCCAGCTCTTTGGCCCTAACCCAGGGCTCCTACTTTGACTTCTGGAAAGGCTGGGACACAGATAGCGGAAGGACCCTGCATGATCAAGACACAGCTTGCTCCTTTTGTTACTCCACACCCCAAAAGCTCAGCAGAAGAGCACTTCAATCACACACCTCCTTCCTGATTTGAAGCCTGCCTGCACATAGGAACATCAGTACTGGTTAAAAACTTACACATTGCTTCAGACTGATTTGGTGGGCTTGTGACAGTACAGTCAGTCTGTACTCACACAAGCATTTATTTTCACAGCATCTCAGAATTAAACTAAATGCCCAGCAAATTAACAAATTATTAGGACACTAATTTACTGTCAGTTAAAACTATCCAAAAACTGGAAGCCTCTGGCTGCTACCCTTTTACCTGCAGCTTTCCAAAGATGGAACATGTCATAGAATCATAGAATCAACTATGATTCTATGAATAGAATAGAAACAACTAGGTTGGAAGAGACCTTTAAGATCAAGTCCAACCATGTCTCTTCCAGCCTTGTCAGTAACACAACCCCTTAATGCCTCCAGACAACACTGCAACTCCACTGCAATTCCCAAGCAGTGGGCATACCAGTGGACAGGACCGAAACATAGGAAGCTAAGAAATCAGCAACAATAGGTGCATTTTAGGTTGGCTTCCTCCTCCACTAGAAATCAGCTTTTTACAAAAACCACTTCATCCTTAACCATCACCCATAGCCACCTAAGGTCTCTCTCAACAAACGCCACAGGACAGGTATTTGGTAAAGGAGATGTATATTTATTCACTTTACAAAGAGGGGTGGTATTTACTTGCAACAGCTCAATTTATAGACAAATATATTATTGTACATTATAGTGGTGAATGGCTCAAACCTTTACCTTGTTTTGCTCTTAAAAATGTGTTTGCACCATTTCAGCTTCCATTAGCTTAGCAAATAGCTGTCCTTGATCTGCCACGGAGAGGCAAAAATCCATAATAAAGGTATTGCTGTGCACTACGTATTCACAAGCATTCACCTTCTCATTTCCCAGTGTTACTCCCGTTTCCCCACCCAATTCAACAGTCTATACTCTGCGTTAGCATTAAACTTATATACAGCCCCCATTAAAACAAAATTAGGAGCCAGTGATAGTTCTAATGTCCTTCTGAAGCACAAGAAAAGTCATTGATTTGTACGTATAAAAGTCTTGAGTTCAAATTTGTTTAAAAAAAAAAAAAAAAGCCATTTGAAGTCAAGTTGTCTTTTCGATATTGCCAAGGCATGGCTAAACCAATGGAAGATGGGGAGGGGAGAAAAGAATTCCAGTAGAGAATTAAATATTACAAAAATACCTCTTTGTTTTTTTTTCCTGTTTTCTGTTTCATTTTTTTAAAAATGCAGCAGGATGCCCCCACTTGCTATGCTAACTGAAGCATGGAAAGAAGGTACAGACCAGTTGTCTTTGATCCTCAAATAGCAAAACAAATTCAATATAAAGCTGAACCAAGTTTACCACACAAACAGTGGTGGCAGGTTTATTTCATTTGAGATACAAATGCATGTCCACATGACAGGCATAATCTGACCATGAGGCGGAAGAAATGTTTCTATAAGTAAGCGCAGGGAAATAGGGCGAGAGAAGGCTGGCATGGTTAAACATTCTGGATTCAGAAATGCACCGTGCCCCACAGGTGCCTCTGCACATAGGCTGTGCACAGGTCTGCACTCCCAATATGTAAGTATGGCATCTTTCCACAAGATGATCCAGAATTAGAGTTTGGTGCCCACTTGTTTAAACTGTTAAAATTATTCTTCTGTGCTGTTACTCTTCTTCACTTTCATTTTCTGGTTCCAAATCAGAATCACCATTGATTTCCTTTTCAACAGTCATGTCTTGTTCATCAGATTGCTCCTCTTTTTCTTCATCTTCATCCCAGTTTTCCTGGAGGAAAAAAATAAACAGGGATGTTTGAACCTTTGACAGTCACACAATTTCTTCTGCTACAAGCAAATGGGAGAATATCTGATCCAACTCCACTTACATCAGACTCTTTATCTGCAATCATCTCATCATCTGAGCCTTCCTCCTCTGAGGATTCTGCAAAGAGAAAACATTCCCTCAGTCTGGACAACAGACTTTAAAATGCCATTTTGCAAACAAAGCCCAACCCCACATGCTGCTAAGTCTCCAAACTGTGCTATTTCAATTCCAAAACTAATCCTATCTGAAGATCAGGCTGATCAACATGAATCAGGAACAAATCACTTCCATTATGAATATACTGTATGAAGTTGTAGTAGAAAAACAGGACAAACTGGAAGTGCACACTTGCACACACACATCTACTACAAACATAATAGTACCTTGACTCTATCTACCTTAGCAGAAGGGCAGCTAATACTAGAAATGTGAGGCTGCCAGTTACATTAAGCACCATATTAAACTTCCAATTAACCGATTCTTAATGTCTGAAGCAGGGATGGGAGGAAACGGAAGGAAAAAAAGAAGGCATGGGGACAACCAACTACAAGCTGCCCACATCATTAACCACTGGTTTTCCTGCCATGCACTTGACACAGAAACTCTCCTGGCAGACTGTACACTTAAAATAAGCACAGGATCATGATGAACAGCAGTGAAGTATCAGCTGCCATGTGAATTCAGGAGCTGAGCTACACCTGGTATCCAAGACTTACCATCCTCATATACCAGCTTTGCAGTCTGATTCGTCTCAGTAACATCGTGAACTGCTTCCGATGCTGCAACCTGAATGGAATTTGTGGATTAGACTTAGATGCAGTCACATATTCCAACTTTTTTTTTTTGTCAGCAGAACTCGTAACAATGTTGTATAAGAAGTCTACATCAAGTTTAACACACATGAATTCATTTATAGTAGTAGTTCAACAGACAAATACAAAGGACAAAGTACAATTTTAGAGGCATCTGCTCTGAAGCAGCCCAGTACCTCCTATTTAGTCCCCTTTAAAACTCTATGGGCTAGTAGACACACTTGGCAGGAAAAATGTGTAACACTTCCAGTAAGCCCTGACTGACTAGACAGTCAACTAAGTGTACTGCTTCAAGCATTACCAGCGTAGCTGTACAGCACCTGGATTAAGTTCCTGATGACCAGTCTCACTGGATGTAATCACAGCAGGGAGGTTAAGCCTGCGAATACTGCTTCTTCTGCACATCCCATGTTGTTTAGCTGGAACTCACCTGGGTGACAAGAATGAACAGTCTTCCATGCAGACGGGAAAGTTTTTGCAAAGTTTTTACTCTGCTCTCCATTAACTGGTATAGCATTCCCAGCTGAGGAATAAGGTCTGGCAACTTGGGAGAAGAGAAAGATGAAGAAAAATGAAGCTGTTAACACCACCACAAATGTCTTACTTTTAAACTATCTTTGTATTTTTGGGGCAAGCAATCCTTGCTCACATTCTTGAAGACAGAAGGGAGAGCTGAGGGTTCACAGAAACCACCTGCAGCCTGATCAATTAACATGTAGCCATGTTTAGAAATATCATCTACTTTCAAAACACGGCAATTCCATTCCTCTCCCTTTCCACGGTCACTACCATAAGCAGATGTCAGAGCACTATTTGGAAAGTTGTGTAAATGAGAACTGAATATACACCAGTGTATGAATGCAGCCTCAGCAAGGTGTGCAAGTTCTGACACACCACAAAATTGCATTAAATGGAAAGGACTAACAATGCTAAAATGCCTTTTTCTTAACTGGAGTGCTTTATCCATCCCTTGTAAGGTAAGGCTGGACCAAAAGCTACAACATTATTTACTATGCTGACAACTTTGGCACATCATGACCCCACAGCCATGCCCAAGATGGTCTCAAGATGAGCATTACAACAGCAAGGCAATTTAGCTCTAAAAGATTTAGTGACACAGGCCAAATCACTCTCCAACATTAATTTTTTCCCCAACCTCACAGGTATGACACAACTTATCTTGGTTTGCCTTTGGAATGACTATAACTATGTCCTGAATGACCAAGGCTAACAATTTATAACCAGTGTGCAGCAATTCAGCAGAAGTGGCAGAAGTACATTTTACTCTGTACATTGATTTGGGCACTGCCATATGTGGAGAGCAGGAGACAGATTCCCAAACAAACAACACAATTATTAAAGCATTTAAAATCTAGTTTTATAAGTTATGTGCATTAGCATTAATGCAAAATACTTACTGTGGAAAGGTAGGATGCATGTATAGTAAAAACAGACTTCAGCCATCGAACCATTAGGGAGGCACTGGAAAAGAAAAATAAACGATATCAAACAGATACTGGCAGAGAAACACCAGATTCACATTCTACATGTTAAACAGTTCTATAGAAAGTGCTCCTCTTTCATTATATAAACTCAGGTAGAAATGTAACAGTTTGTCTATCCAGATGAGATACCTTTCTAAGTTATTTGTTAGCAAAAAACCAGACTTTTAAGTGAGGATTAAATTACGCATGTTCAGGGGTCTGTGTTTCCGACATGTTTTATAGGAGGCTTCAATGAATAAAAGATCAAAGCATAGTACTTTTTTCTCCACCTACAAAGAGGGGATTTTTATTGAAACAAACAATCAAACCAAACCAAACAATACATTTGAGGACAGCTGTCTCTGCAAAGCTATCCTTATAGCAATATAACAAGATGAGTGGAAGGAGGCTGGTTTTGTTATTAAACACACCACCAGGAGATTTCTAAATATATTTGAAAACTAAACCAAACAAGCTGTACATCTAATAGTTACTTTATTTTAGATATTGATCAGGTCCACAGTGTTGATATTCAGGGCTTTCAGATACATTCTCAAGAGTTATACGCTTATTTCAGATATCTTTTTCTCTTCTTAATTTCGCTCCAGCCATCCTGACAAAGCACTGCCTTAATAGAAGTTCCTCTTTGCACCCACGATCAGGTGAGAATTTTTACCTCAAGATGCTGCAGTTTAATTACAGTTACTATGGAAATCAGTCACATAGGTGGAGGGAAGGAGCATAATGCAAACATTAGGAATGTTTCAGGTGAATTACACTGTAGCCGAGTTGTCTCTTACCTGTAGGGGTTACCTTGCAATCTTTTCGTAAGCTAGAAGAACAAAAAATAGTCAGCAGTAAGTAACACAGAAGGAGTTTAAAAAAAACTAGCATTACATCCATGTGACAGCCCCAATATTGGGGCAGAAACATCTCCAGGCATTTGAAGCCTGCTAAGATTAACAATTGCCAAGCCCCAGAGCCATTGCTGGCTCTACCATCATATACACAGGCTGATGACTTGCAGAAGTTGAGCTTCATTATTACAATAAAAGCAGAACTCAAGAGGCAATATATCCAATGAAACTTAAAGGCAGGAATAAATGAAGGAAAATCCCTTCGCTTATATGTCTCTGTGTATCTGCTCAGTAGAGTAGCTGCTACAAGATAGACAAGTTGGGGAAACAAGTGAAGGTAATATCAGGAAAAGGCTATTTCGCAGAACAAATCTCAAGCTCTTCAGAAGACAGTCACATGAGGATTTGTCCATCTACTGAGATTAGAGTCGAGCACTTAATATCACTGAATAAGCAGTTCACAAGCCAAATCCCTTTAAAAATTATTACTAAGTGATGTTGCAAAGCTTAAAAATAGCAACTGGCCACTTGAGCTATCTTCGAAGGAAGAAAGAAATTGCCCCTCAATTTCCAAGTGCTATCTAAACTCACTAAGTACATGTTCTATTTCTCTTTCTCTGAGTATCTAGCATATTTATGCTCATATAACTTGTTCTCGCTAGCACTGCTATTCTCATGTTTCAAATTGGCATTCATTTTAATAGTTTAAAAAAAAGATGCAATGGTAATTGCTTGCCATGGACTAAACAAGCTTTATCCTTACCTCTTCCTTTTCTTTTTCTCACATAATCATTTAATATAATATTACATGACCTAATGCTCTTCCTAGCTTTGACAGTGACACTTTGTCCTTTGGTTAAGCTTCAGCCAGAAAAGATAAGAGCCTATTAGAGAGAAATTAAGAACAATTTCTGTCCTGTAAAACTACCAAACCAATTGGCAAAAATAGAGAGACATATCCTGGATTTTCCCCAGCTAGACTGCATACCAGTCGTGGCTGGTACAACATACAAGAAACACACGCTCTCCTACCTCATGTAGTAGTGGAATGACAGCATGTATAGGCATTCTGGATACTGTGTTCTTTATTACATTATCTTTTCTTGTGTTAAGCACTCTCTGTTACAATGGAAAAACATGATCAGAGAATCATTCAGTTTGAACATGTATATGAGCAATGAGCACAATCAAAAATTCCTGGCTTTAAATCTTTTTCTACTCCACTACCTCTGTATGCTAAGATGAAGATTATGAGTAAAAGAAAATTTACTATGAAAAGGAGTTCCATTTTTCAAATCAGCTACAATTAACAGAACACTTGCTTAACCCATGTAAAACCATCTAGCATTGCCTCTAGCTCACCCATCCCATGTTAAAAAAGCATCAGTGTTAGTGAAGCATCAGAACACATTAAAGTTTCCTTTGCTGTTTTCTGTGCTTGACTTCTGTAAATAAATGCCTTTCACCAGTATCTGTGACAAGTAATTTCTATTTAGCACCAAATTCTTCAGATTTCATTTTCCTGCTCCTGAACTATTATTTTCTTCTAGCGTAAGTGCAACTATAAGCTTCTGAAGCAAAACTGTTGTCATAAATGCACTTTCCAGGCAGTATCTACTTGGGAACTGTACACTCAGGAGACTAAGCATGCACTGACTCAGAAAGCAAGGTAGATGACATCAAAAAAAGTAATACCACTACCATCACTTATAATACCACTGCCTTGAGCAGCAACTCAGCAAAAAGCAGCTGGGACAAACAATAGGTTCTTGACTATTCAGCCTCGCCAACTTTCAGGAAGGCTCCCCACAAGTCTCAGTGAACAGGTAAACAGCATACAATGATCTTGTAACACTTACATTTAGGATTTCTGCATCGTTGCTTTCCAAGCCCTGAACCAAAAGTACCGCGAAGCTATCCGTTTGTGGAAGGCCACCTGGAGTTTTGACTTTGCTCACATCAATATCCAATGCCTCTAAGCGCTCTTCAATGCTCTCCTGCAGATGACAAACAAGGGCAGTGCTGTTTAAGTGCAGTTTCTCAGAAACTTAGCTGAAAGCTAAGTACCTAAACTACAGCATTCCCTCTGTTGGAATTCAGGATTTCCAGCAGGATTCTGTTGGAAAATAACACAAATTTTGTACTGGCAGAGAATAGCCTGAGAAGAGAAGATGAAGTTTTGACTGAAAAGCAGTAACACACTTTAGCCCACAGAGACAGACACAAGCCTGGGACAAAGTTTTGCAGAAACATGGCAAAACTACAGGCAAGGCATCAGGGGCTTAAATAAGGGAAACGTTTTGAGCAGAGGGAAGTCACTTTCATACAAAAAGGTATCACCAAGCTTGCTTCCATGCCAAACAAAGCGAGTTCAGTTTCATCTAAAGAAGTTACAACAGTGATTTATGATTCTAGTTTCTCCATTACTGTTGTGTTTAATAGAGGAAGCACTTTACCCCTATCTCTCCCGGTTTCCTCTTGTTTTTCTTTTTCTCCTTTCCTGAGGCTGGAGTTTTGACAGCTGTACTATGTCCTGGAATTCCAGGCACTAGAACTTTGGTGTCCGAGTTCACAATAGGCGTTTTTACCTAGTAGACAGAGATAATCACATTTTGCATCAATTGCTAGTATCTAGAGCTTTCTTCCAATTTAAAAATACTGATTTTAATCCCAGTCTCTCACATACACGGTAAAACCAGCCTACTACAACCCATTTCCTTGACATACATATTAGTAAAATCCTACATTTTTAAGAGCAATTAATAACGTCAAACAAGTCAGGTAGCTTTCATAATTAACTAAAGCAACTGTCTCTTTGGAATCACCTGTGAATCATTCTTCTTACAACACTCAAACCACGTGTTTGTATCCAACGACAAATATTTGTATGTTTGCTAGCAGTAGATACCACATGTATTAATAGTCAGGCCCTCAAACCGCATGCAGATTAATCCAGCTTCTACTGGAAGGTAAGAACTGATCATGAACAGCAGCACAATGTAACAGTACTTGTGGGAGCCATGCTGGATGCCCACTGAAGCAATACAAATATAACCTACTACAGTGAGCAAAGCAACTCCCAGATGCTGTGTGTAGGAGTAAAAGAATAATAGTAATAATAAATTGGTTTTGTAGCTCAATAATTTTCCTGTAGAACAGCAATGGCATTAAATGCTGCCCTCTTTGCTCACCACACTGATCGCTGACCTTCTCCCCACAAGGCATGCTCAGACAGCCAAGAGAAATACATCTTCACTGGAATTCAGCAAAAAGCGAAACCAAGATGGGTATCATCACTGCATGCCAGGGAGCTCCTACACCTCTCACTGCATTTCAGTTCTGCTACCCACCAGCTCCAGGACTGAGGAATCAGCACAAAGCCCCACCTGGCTGATGGAGCACCAGATCCGGTAGGTACCTTGAGGGTTAGAAAAGCAGCGCTGTCTGCTCACTTCACGGATACAGAAGGCGTTTCAAATCTTCAAGGCATGGAATTTGTACACTGATTAAGAACTTCACAGCCTGTCTCTAAACCCCCAGGGGATCCAGCATGAGAGAAAACAGTGGCAAGCGGCCTCAGTGGACACTGCTGTCATTTAAGTGTCTAGCTCACATTCCCAGGTGCCATACCCCTGTGAGTAGGAATACATGAAGGCCACCTCAAGAAAGAGCCAAAAGGACATCACCTTTAAGGCCTAATTTCATTTTATTTAGGCTCTAAAACAAAGGCCATCCCAACCTCACCCCAGATCAGCAGGGTTGAACAGGCTGTACACATTGACAGATTTTAGGGGAAGGACTGATCTTAGGCAGAAGAGAAACCATCAGCCAGTATTGTCTATCAGGCAGACCTGCTAAGAACAGGACTTGCTATGGCTATAGGAGGGTAACTGTGTGAGAGCACACTAGGACACACAGCAGCCATGAAGCACAGTTTACCCACACCTGCCTGAGTGCTACAGACATCTGTATCTACCACTGCAGGTCTGAGCAGGTCCATCCAGAAATCCAATCTCATTTTAAAAGACAGCAGTGAATTCTATCATTTCCAAAGTAAACAAGAGAAGCAATAAAATCACATTTCACACAAAGCTTACCTTTGTTTGGGCAACATCTGTTTTAAGTGACAACACTTTCTGGATGTCCCTTATCAAACATATATGGGATTCCATGGTGTTCAAAGACTAGAAGGACAAGAACAAAACCAGTTACCATATTTGAGATTCACTGCTGTGATTCATTACACTACTGAAATACGAGAACAAATTCTGGAGCTATAAAGTAGAAATAACTTTTTTCACTCTAGAACAGCAGCTGCTTTGCACATCTGTCTTTTGTTACCAGATCTTTACGCTCTCCAAAGAGCATCACACAGGTAAACTGAAACAGTATTAAAAACAGTTTCAGTGGTTTTGATTGAAACAGCTGAAATAGCAAGAAACAGCCGCAATAATGTCAAGCTGTATTTTAATTGAAAGAATGGAAGAATACAAATCACCTATTGAAACAGCTCAGGGGCAAAACCCATAGCTCCCAGAAAAGGGAGAAAGAGTAAGTTTTGCCTTGTTAACACAACTCAAAGTAAAAATAATCCCTCCCACTGAGAGCAGTACACAGTCCATATTACAAAATCCAAAACCTTTCCAGTCAGTTTTACATACCACTTTCTCTATGATGGGCTGTAAGGTGTTTCCATACACAAGCAGCAGAGACTGTTTGTCTGAGCAAAATGCAGCTGCCAGAATAGGGACTGGTTTTGGTGTGGAGTCCCCGTCATTTCCAGGCGTTGCTATCTGGATAGTACAGTTTGATGTTAAGGGTTTTTTGCAATAACTGGAAGGAAAAACAAGAAAAGAATTCCAAGTGGTTTAGCTTAAACACTTCAATATCTTGCACATTTAAGCAAGCACCTTTTGTTAGCAGGTCCTCAGCAAACTTAGCTGGTTTACACCTTTTACAACTGGCTAAGATGAGGTACACAGACAAAATCTTGGCTAAAGCAACACTTCATATTGACATGCAGCACAGCCCCCAACAACTAAGTTTCCCAAGACAAAGAACCAGCTGGAAGCTGATTTATGAACAGATACAACCGCTTAAAGACAGCAGCATGACAAGACTGAATTTTGCCTTACAGTAATCCCAGACTTCTCCCAAAGACACCTTCAAGATGAATGCTAACTTACCCATTTAAGATATGTTCAAATAAATGCAACTGCCCATCTCGGCAAACAACTGCTAACTTCACAGGCTGAAAGAAGGCACAGCAAAAGATTTTTATTAGATCAAAAGACAAACCTCCTGGATGTACAGGACATCAAGGAACAGTTGCATGGCTGCGATTTGACTTTTTTCAGTAACTAAACACATTAAAGATAAAACTAAATCCATAAGGAACATCAAAGACACTACATCTCAGGAACATTTAGTACAACTGTCAGGAGACAAAAAAGTAACTCATAACTGTATTTTACTGTATTACTACTGATATAACCAAATTTGAACAGTTTGCACAGTAGCAAATGTACGTCATCATAAGCAGCAAAGTTCCACAAATACGGCACCTAATACGTCTAGAGGCATGGGTCTGCAGAGGTGCTGACATTGTAAATACACTTAGAGGACAGAAACTGAGATGAGTACCCTGAGCAATTAAATGACAGGTGTATGTTACAGACAACTCTTAACTCCAACACATGCAGTAAGAAGGCACAACTGGGAACATCAGAAAATACAGCATGAAACATTGCTTTTAAAACAGGAATCTAAAGGCAACAGGAGAAAAATGCTTTACGTAATTACTGAAACACTCTGTAAATGGGTTTCGCACACAAACATTTTTCATAAGAAAACTGCCTTGAAAGACTTGTACTTGCTGAAATTGAGACTTGGGGAATGTATGTTGCTACTTTAACTCATTAAAAGCTAGTTAATTCAAAATGCAGTCATGCTGCCAAAGCCACCTGAGGTCAGAAAAAATACACGACTATACCCAAACTGGATTTTTTGAAAGATTTTTTCTGTCCTTTTTGCTGCCAAGTTCTAACTACCATTTTGGAACCTCAATCTAAATAGGAAACTGACATTTCTGCCCTCACAAGCAAAATTTCTGGAGAAAACACCAAATTCACACTTAGTAGCTATCAGCCTTATAAATACACCTGTAATAAACACCCTTGCTCCCATTCGAATCTCATCTCTGCATAACAGAACCCAAATACTTACCAAACTTCTTTCTTTATACCCTTAAAAGGAAACTGACTTGACAACTGAGAATTGTTGAATGTGTTTGGTTACAAACTATTGCTCCTACCTCTTCTTTGACTTCTGATACAGTCAGGTCAATAAAAATTGGTTCATCTGTTACTGTGAAAGACATCACGGCATTCTTTTCTTTCCTATCTGATCTGACCTGCCTGGAAGACAATAAAGTTCACATTATTTACCATGGCACAAACAGCACCCTCTGCACCTGAAAATCAGCATAAAGCCTATAAATCACCAGTAGCGTTACTGATGCCATAATTTCAGATTTCAGCTTACGAAAAGTGTTCTAAATTCCAAGTGCAAAGTAACTCCCAAGTGAAATTTAGCGAAACAACTTAGCATAAACCTTACAGTAACTACTAAGAACAAGGAAGCCTATCACACAGTATGTTCTTGGTATACACTAGTGATTCAAACAGCAACTGGAAGCATGCTCAGACACAGCCAGTTCACATCTTCATTAAACAATCAGAGAGTTCAAAGCACTATTTAAGAGATCATCACTGCATTTTTCCAGAGTGCCCCTTTTCTGCTTACCCTTCTGTTTAATCACAGATTTAGGAACATCCTCAATACTGATCATAATCAAAAGGTGCAAAAAAGCTTACATACCATACGCTCAATAATCGGTCATGTATGGCTCCAGACAAGAAATAAAGCCCTGTAATTCCATCAAAGGCCTTGTTTTCATTGATAGGTTTCACTGTGGTAAACGTTAATGATGACACTGACGTAGCATGGCCTGTGAAATGCTAAGAGGGGAAAAAAAAAGAAGGATCTTTCAATGATTGCCATAAGCAGCCGTATGACAAAAATTAAAACATTAGTTTACAAAGAACATTAGGAAGGATTCAGGAGTTTCTAAGTCAACAAGGACATTTCAGGGACGTTTTTACCAGCTTCCCTGCATTTCTGCATTTCAAGGAAACTTTTTCTGACACCCCCCCCAATATTTTTCAGAATTTAAAAGTTAAATGAGGAATCAAAAGCAAATTTACTGGGACTAAGTCCACGCAAAAGAGATCACATCCACCTGTACTGCTCTTACTGTTGAACGCACTCCCCCACTACCACCTTTTTACACTTCAACTTTTATAATTAAATTAGATTCACAGTTTCATTCTCACTGTAAGATGAATGCACTGGTCTGCTGGCACACTGAGGCTGTTCAACACAACTACCACTCCCCCCAGAAAACCTCTGGTTCTTTAATCTACTTTCGTAAATAGCAGTTTTGGTTATCACAGGATGCAGACATAGATGATAATTGCCATGTGCCAGCCAGTCCAGAGTAACAGCACATGTGCACACACTTACCTGACAGCAAGTACTGGCAGATTCAGAGGCTAGCTGTGTCCTACGTGCTAGCAGGCAACAGAACATGTTCACATAACAGTTAAAACACAGTAATTTGCTCATGTCTGAGCCTTGCTCAGGAACATCAAGGGGTTTGCTCCTATGCCTGCCAACTGTTTCAACAGCAAAACTGATAATGCCACTAGTTACATGAAATTTACCAAAGAAACCTGAAGGAGGAACTCATGTTAAACATCAGATAGCTCATGCACAAACCCAAACCAGCAGTAACTAATACTGTGGTTAACTGAGTTCTCCTGCTAGAAGGGTATCAGAAAAGGACCCAGCGAAAGAGAACAGCATCCATCTTTCTGGTACAGGCTTTAGAAGGGGTGCTGGAAGCATGCTCAGACACAGCCAAGGAATTTAATGTCCTCATTCAACACTCAGCAAGTTGAAACCACAATTGAAGGTATCATCACAGCAACAGCTTCCAGAAATCCCAAAATTGCCAGTTGTTTCCACAAGCTTAGTGACATTTCCAGATGTCCTATCAGGAAACACCAGATATATAATGGCACCAATCAAGAAGGGTATTTTTTTGCATCTAGTTCAACAAAATTACTTACTCTGTAGACTTCTTTGGTCTCCAGGTCCCACAGTTTTATAGTTCTACCAGCTGACAGCAGCATTTTCCCATCTGGACTGATGCATAAAGAGGTGACACTGCTATTGTCGCCTTTCCACTTGCTAGAATATGGATGGAGGGGTTTGTACAAAGGGAGAAAGATGGAGAAATAGAAAGAAACAATATTCATTACCATCATCTCAAAATGCACAACAACCACGCTGGACAACTTAAGGCAAAAATTGTATTAAGGAATACTAATTTAAGTGGTCAAAGATGAGGTCAAAGCTATTCTGTTTCTGCTCCTCTCCTTCAAATTAGTTTACAGAAAAATACAGCAACTCAAAAATATGAAGTTATTTAATACTGAACAACTGACAACTTACTTTTTATTTGCCTATTCTGTACTGAATTCCTACTTCAAATTCTCTATTACTTAAAATACAGTAAGAGAAAGCAAAGCAGTATGACTGGAACCCACCCCAAGTACCTGTACGTGCACACACACGCTATGGGATACCAACAGGATGAATTCTATGTCCTTGCACAGCTTCAGAGCTGGGATCACAGAAAAACAGTGGAATAGCCTTCACAACAAGACAGATGCAATTAATGAACCTTCAGGAAAGCACTTCAGCAAGGACATGCCAGGAAGGTAAAAAGGAAACAGGTTTCTCAGCACAAAAGGGTAGCATAAGTGCATGGAGTTTTCCTCTGAAACACGTGAAGGGGAGCAGAAAATCACCACCTGTTGCAGAAGGCTGGCTTGACCAAGTGGGTAACTCTTAACCCAACTCAGAACCACAAAAAAGAAATATAGAGAAGGGGAAAATGGAGACAGGTTACATACAGGAGTATACTCTCCAGACATGCAGGGACAGAATTAGCCAAATCTTAGCTGGTGTTCAAACCAGCATGGAATACGAAGGCCAAGAAAAGGACTTCAGCAGGAATAAGACAGTGACTGAGGAAAATGCAGGCCTTCTGCTGAATAGTGTAGGGACACGTTCAGTACACAGAAAAGGCCAAAGCACTGAAGAGCAAATTCTCTCAGGCCTGCCATGAAACTAGAGCCAGAGGGAGCAAAGCAATCTGCGTAGTAAAGGGAGATCAAATTAGGGATCACAGCAAGTCCAAGACATGCAACTCCTTAAGACTGAACGGGATGCACCCAGAACTGCTAAGGCCATTGTTATTACAAGACTACACTACGTTCTGAGGAGCCACATAGCTCAGGAGAAATTTCTGATGACTTGAGAAGAGACAAAATATATCCACAGGAAGGAGAATCCAGGAAACGGAAGGTTATAAAACAAATTCACCTGGAAGCCATTTCTAAGCACATAAATGTCAAAAAGTGACTAGGAGCAGCCAGCACAGATTTACAAATGGCAAGTTGTGCCTAGGCAACCTGACTGCCTTCGTAATGAGACAGACATCCAGTGACCAAGAGAGCCACGTACGCCACGTATCTTGGCTTTAGCAACACTTTTGACAATGTCTCACACAGTGTCCTTGCAGCCAAATTGGACATATATAGACTGAATGAATGAACTCCAAGGAGGGATAAGATCTGGCTACACTGAGTTCAAACAGTTGTGATCACTGCTGTGAAGTCCAGCTAGTGGCCAGTTTCTAGCATCACTCACTAAGAGCATCCGAATACTGTTTAATATCACCCAGGTCTTCATTAATGACCTCAAAACAGGACAGAATACACATGTAACAAGTTCACATTCAATAGCAAATTAGGGAGAGCAGCTGATATGGGCTGCTACCCAGGGGCATCTCGGAAGTCTTGAGAAACAGGCTGTCAGAATCTCACAGCTCAAAGGAAAATGTACCTTCCTGTACATGGGATGGAAATATCCCAGTACAGCCTGGGGATGAATATCTAGAAAGTAGCTTTGTAGAAAAGAAGTTTGCAGTCCTCATGGCTGAGTTGAACATGAGTAAGGAAACCAATTTCTCCACTCTGTGCAACTGCTGAAACTGCATCTGAGCACCATGTCCAGTTTGGGACAGTAGAAGAAAGTCACTGACGCAGTGGAGTAAATCCAGTGGAGGGCCATGAAGGTGGTTTAGGGACTAGAGCATGAAATGCAAGAAGAAAAGGTGAGGCAACTGGATGTGTTCAATCCTAAAGAAGAGAAGGCTAGAGGGAGATTTTACAGCCATCTTCTTCTACTTTATGTCAGGGTCCTAATACAACCCAAGGATGCATCTCTCTTCCTGGGAAATCACAGAGGCTACTGATGATGGGCTGTCTGAAGAGCCCACACCAACTTTAACAAACCAATAGAGCTGCAGTAAGAATAACACAACACTGGGAAATGTCACAGAAAAGAAATAATGTAAGAGAAGGATCAAGGTGCCATCACACACTAAGCTCTTACTGAAGTAAGATAACCAGGACTGTTCCTAGAAATCTTTGCTGCTTCCTTAAAATTTAAAAACAGTTCAGACTTCATTACAGAAAGAAAGTAAATGCCTTCACCAGACATCTTGTTACTCTGCACTAACCTCTATTTTGCTCAACATTACTTTAAATAGTAGCAGCCTGCTCAGACAGCCAAGTGGAACTGTCCCCACTGCACATCAGTAGTGAGCGAAACCAAGTGGGTTATCATCACAGCAAGGCCCTTTGAGCAAAGCTGGGTGCATGTAACTGATTTAACTGGAATTTTGTGTTCCAGTATCTGCTCCCCCACATCTCCAAGGATATTTTCTAGAATTTAGATTTTTTAGCATCACAGAAGTGACTGGAAGCCCATGTCCCACTAACAGTTAGTATGGAGGGACCCATATCTCTCAGCGCAGTTACTCCTTTCATCTAGTCTTTCCAATACACAGATGAAGAAACCCTGCTAGAATTATTCTTTTATCCCTTACTAAAACCACTTCCAATCTCAGAACAGTAACAGCCAACAGCCTATTAGCTGTACAGTGGGCATGAAGACTGGATAGCAGAGTGCAGGATTTCCAACAGGCCCTCACTAAAACCTGTGAGTGAGGAAATACACAAAAGCAAGTGCAAACAAATCTGACTGAAAACCAGCACCACTTACCACTTTACTTTGCACGTCTGTGTGTTCCATTCCACAATGTGTTTGTCCTCTGAACAGCTATACAAGCAGCAGGTGTCTTGATGCCATCTCACACAGTTTACTCTACTGTCATGACCACCATCCTACAAAAGGTAAGAGGGGGTCAACTCATTAATAAATAAAGAAGTCTTGAATACTGAGTCTTCCCCACACCAACAATGTGAACAAGCTGCTCTTTTGAGAGCTAAATTCAGACCACTGGCAACTTGAAGAGACCAATATACATGTACAGTTGCACAGGTTAAAGATATTTCATGTTTTGATACATACGCATAAGTACTTGAATTAGTTACACATAACTATTTGAATTCATTCTTGTTCTAGCACTTCAGAATGAACACAAAAATTGTCCTGCCCACTATTTTTATACACACAGCCAAACAAGGCTGTCTAAAAGCAGGAAATTTGCTCAAAGGCTATCACGGACATCTTGCTGACAGTCATTGTCATGGTTTAACCCCAGCCAGTAACTCAGCATCCTACAGCCGCTTGCTCACCACCCCCCCGCTTCCCAGGCATGATGGGGAGGAGAATGGGAAGAATTGAGATTAACAGTTTAATAACTAAAGTACAACATAGTGATAATAGAAAGAATACCAACAGTAACGATAATAACAGGAAACAATGAGAGAAGAAGTGAAAGCTTAGAAAACACAAGTGATGCACAATACAGTTGTTCACCACGCACTAACCAATACCCAGCCTGATCCGAGCAGCAATCGGTCCCTTCTGGGTGACTCCCCCCAGTTTCTATACTGGGCATGATGTGTTGTAGTATGGAATACCCCTTTGGCTAGTTCAGGTCAGGTGTCCTGCCTCTGCTCCCTCCTGGCTTCTTGTGCCCCTCCTCACTGGCAGAGCATGAGAGACTGAAGAGTTCTTGCTCAGAGTAAGCATTACTTATCAGCAACTAAAACATCAGTGTGTTATCAGCATTGTTCTCAAACTAAAGCCAAAACACAGCCCTGCACCAGCTACTAGGAAGAAAAATAACTGTTACAACTGAAACCAGGACAGCCATCTAAGTGCCTGCTTGCTTAAGTACATTCAGAGATGAATAGCTTTCCTTTTGTACTCAGTATTCAAGAGCAAGCTATTGTAAGATCATATTGTCAGATCATATTGTAAGATATGTAGAAGACCCTACGAAGGCATATCATTCACCTCTCAACAACCAGCTCAAATATACCCTTTAATCACTTATGAAAATATTTCCTAAAGTTTATAAAATTTCACTATTTGAATTGGCACCAGCCAGCTCAGACTGCTCCCTAAAGTGTCACTGCAAATCAGCTTTGAGCAAGACAAAATACGTCACAGCAAAACAATCTGTTCAATAAGGACAGCTAAAAGTGACAGCTCTTATTCTACCAGGAATAATCTTCTAATTCAACCCATCTGTAAAAAATGAAGTACACATCTGATACACTGCTCATATAAAAGAGCAGCCCGTGTTTTCACCTGAAGCTCTTATTTCTTTATAATTTTCAAGCATAAATACAGCTTTTCCATAAAACAGTTGATACTCATTAGCTAGTGTCACCTGCATGTATCATGATTTTAAGAAGTCACTGCTTTCCCTAAATTCACGTACATTTATCACCCTACATACAACTAACAGTTTAGAAGCAAAAGTATGCCCAAGTACCTCAAAGTATGGCACAGAGTATTCATATAGATTTATTTTGCTTAGTATGTAACCCAAGACTAAAACCAAAGTGCTCAGGGGTAACAGGGAAGTTCTCAATGAGAAAGGAAGAATGAAAATGAGTACATCTCAGTCCATCGACATGACAACTTCCCAAGAGTCAATGGGTTCTTCAGTCCTGCCCTCCTCTCCCACAATACTGTGCAAGAACTGAGAGTATGACACTTCCACAGTGCATTTAACTCTCCAGTTAGGCATTGCATCATTACTGCTAATTTTAATGACACATAACAAATCCGTGCACAATGTTACAATGTTAAGATATCACATTAACTTCAAACCCAAGATTTCTCAATGCATATATACTGCCAACAAATAAAAGCACCACTTGAAGATTCCCAAGCACCTGAATTAGTGCACCTCTATCCATACACACAGCTATTAAGAAAAAGATACATATAATTAGGTTAGTTTATTCTATTTTTGAGCAGCAGAAAGAACAGCATAAACTGACTGAAACCATCAGTATTTGGTAGCATGTGATGAAGAGTGTATTACTTACTAGCTTGCTCTGTAGCTCTCCTTTTACTGTGCTGTACAACAAAATGCTACCAACTGCTGTACCAACAGCCAGGATATCTAATGGCCTGTCCACTTCTGCAACTTCAGACTTCCGCTTTTTCCTCTGTGGACCATCCTGGAATATCAAAAACAAAACAAAAGATGAAATTAGTCCGACCAGCTAATCTCAGTGTTAAAGCAGAAGGGAAAAAAAATCTTCTGTAAGTTTGAAACCCACTCAGCCAGCACAAACTCTGCCAAGACACAAAATGAAGACACTGAAGTGCACACCAACCTAGAGACTCAACTGGTACCTCCAGGAGAAAGGTAACCAAGTGCTATGAGTCACTTGGAAACATTTGGTGGAGGCCATTTTGTTAGTCTAGTGACCACATACATGAAGGGAAAAAACAGTTAAGTTTTTCACGAAGTTCATATCCCAGAGGCAGAGGTAAAGATTAACATAATCTGAATACTTTATCCAGAAAATGGAAAACAGTCGATCAAGAATGATGAGTTTTTTCCCCAAAGCTATTCAGAAGACTCTTGCAAATATGGAGTATTCATAATGCCTCTTAAAAAGAAAGTGCTATCCCGCTCTGCAGAGGACAGGAAGACATGCTCTCCAAATTTAAACACAAATATATATACACAAGCTAACACTTCTTCTAAACAATAGATATATTTGCACCGATGAGCAGTCAGAAGCCAAAGGAGACTGATGTGAGCAATCAGCTTTGTGCAAGCTCCATGTGGTGCAGCTGATCTGTCATACAGCAGACATCACACAGCAAACAGAAACAATTTTTAGTCAGGTCCAGAGATTCAGGAGTTTTCACCACAACCAAGATTTAAAAGTTAAACAGAGGAGAGCAAATACTTTGGTTGTTTGAAGCGGGACTTTCTTCTCCTCTGCATTTAACACACCTTCCGCAAGGAAAAGTGCTTTGGTTTAGGCCAATAAATAACAAAATGCTACATAGATACTTTTACCTCAAAAGCAAGCTCTTGAGAAAAGAGATTACACTGGGGGTTTTGCAAGCATTTGTTTAGTCTTCATCTTTCCTGGGAAAGAAAAGTGTTTATGAAAATATTACAAAAACATAGATGCTGAGAAACCATCACAGTCACAACGCACAACCAAGTAAATCAAGCAGGTTTTAAGACAATATATGAGAAAAGACTCAACTGGTTAAGTTTTTGGCAGCAATGCCAACTAAGCCACATTGAAACTGCTGTCTGACATACAAAGACAAGGGCCACACAGCCAGTGGAGATGTAAGTACAGTTTATATGTTTTCTGGTAGCTCTCCATCTCTTCATACAGTTTTACTGACTATCCCACACACCCCCAACTGCAAAGCAAAGCCACAATTAAGAACAGATTTTATTCTTTTTCCTTACATAAATATTTTAGCTAAAACTTGTTCACCCTCCATTTCAGTTTGTTACGGCAAATTTCCCTTGGAACAACCCAAAGGTACAACAAAATTCCCACTCAAGTCCCCTGTTGTTTCCAGTGTCAATAAGAAATCTAGAGGCAGTGAAGGTTTTTTTCCAGTTATTCTTTCACACCTATTTCTTTGCTGACCACCCTTTACCAGCATTATTAGCAGGACATTTTGTCAGGAATTTCTGCATGAAAGAAACGTCATTGGAAAATTCAGACAGCTGTTAATGTTGGAGATGACTGAAAAAACACTCTGAGAACTCAGATGAAGTTGTTTAAAAATCAATCAGCTTCTCTACCCTGCATTAGATTAGTACATAGACAGACTGCAACTGTAGCAGAGATCCATGAGGGATTCACTTGTGGATCAGGGACTTAAATAGAAAAGCACCCTGTATTCATGGGTAGGACAGGGGAGCTGAACTATACCAAGTACCAGCTTCCTTTTAATTACTTTTGTTCAGATTGATGGGAACTCAAGCTTATTTAGAAATCCTTCAACTTTGCCTGAAAAGCAGAGTTTTAATTAGTAGAGATGACTAAGAGAAGTTGTTTGAAAAAGGATTGTGCACTCATTTTTCCATAATGTTCTTGAGTAGGTCAGCCACCGAGACTTTAAAAAAACCCCAGAAATCCAATCTCTGCTGCCACATGTGAAGTAAAGCACTTAACACACTGAAATGGGCGGGAAGCCTGAAGAGTCTTGAGAGCTCTAGATGACAGAGTAGTTGCAGCTTCATAGGAAGAAAGTGCAAGAAGGTATTTTGAAAGTCTGGTGGTCCACATACTCTTGCACAAGGCACCACTTCACAGAGCAGGAGCAGATGAACACCGCAGGCAGGAAGTACTGACACTACAAAAGCATGTGTGCAGGGAACATCCCAATAAGCCACCACTGCATCAGCAATTCCAAGGCCTGCAGTTCAAAACTTAATTCCTAATATTCCCATGTAACACATGGCCTTCATTAACATGGTAGCAACCCAAAACGTACTTAGTTTAGGTGTAATTTGGCCAAACACCATTTACAGATATCTAGTGGCACAGTTTTACTCCTGAAGACCAGACACTAGTACTGCCCAGAGATGCCAACTCTCCAGGAATTAAAAAAAGGAAAACCAAGGCTAACGTCAGAAAATCCACATTCAATAAAATGTATTTGGCAGAACCATCACAGCTTTAGTTCTTCACTTCAGTCTAAGAACAAACCAATGAATTATAAAAGTTTATGGCACAATTATCCCAAGAACTGGTATGTTTTCCAGCTCCATTTGAAAACATACCAACTTTCATTCAGGGGAGAACATTCAAGCTACTGGAATAATTAAAGAGCACTGAAAGGTAGCCAAATGCTGTCTGATCAAGTACATTTTCCATACAACCCTAAAACAGGTTAAACTGGAGCATCTGTGGGGTTTAGGGGCGGGTCTCTAGAAAAGGGTAAAAGTCACTCAGAATCCTCCTGTGCTTGACTTAGAGCATCACAGCAGTGCCCTATATGAGCTTTAGTTTTATTTCACACAGGATGGATTAACTGTCAGTTACAGGTATTTAACACTGAAGAACCACCTACACACCCCTGCAATTAATGTATGGATCCTTTTTTATTCAGAATTACATGATGAATGAACAGGTTAAGGCCAACCTAAAATTGACCTTTTCTGCAGCATTCTTCAAATGTTCTGGGAGCTTTCAGAGTTCAGCAACTAAGATGCTCAACTGAGAAAAATGAGATGATACCTACTTCCTCTGGACTGGCAGTCTGTGTTGAGTGTTCTGAAATATCTCTTATAGCATTTCAAATACACTAAATTGTTAATATACCAAAAATCATTTTTAAAAACCCTCCCTACATCTTATGATAAAGGGGGTGGATTTCACACACTTTATCCAAAGGATACCATTTCCTGAGAAAAAAATATATGTCCTAGCTAAAAGAAAATAGGATTACTTCAAGATAAAGAGGGTAAAAAGGTACCTTACTATATATACTATAGATATTTCCAGGTTGAGTGTTCACCTGAGGCGAAGTTAAATAAGACAAATTTCAAGGTGGAGAACACCCAAGCCCTCCGATGTGTGCTCTGAATAAAGCCACCAACCTTCTCGCAGGACTCCTAAGCTTGGGAAGATGCATCATGGGCAGCTTCCATGGAGATGCTTCCAAGGGTAAGGAAGTGTGGGGAGACACTGCCTTTACTGGAATGCGAACTGTAAGCTAAGCGGATGTGCACAGCAGCCAACCTGCTCTGCAGCATCCTTTTTGAACAAGGTGAGATGCCATAAAGTAACATACCTTGCTCCTTCAAGGAAGGCTTCTTCCATGCAGGTTATACAGAAGATAAATGATTTTACAATAAGAGCTTCTGCTGACAGACACAATCCCCTTCTTTTTTATAATAATACTAAAACCTCCAGTGCTGCTTCCCCCACCATGTGAAACTTGCCTTGTGAGGACTGATGCTGCAATGCTCCTCTGAGGGGAGCAGATCCCCCAAGCAGCCCACGCACACCCCAGGGGACATCAGGCATAGACATGCCCCAGCACCTTGGGCAGGGTTCCCTGACTGAACCTCAAGGAACCCCACACTTCTCCTAGGACCCTAACCCCACACTCGACCCTGGTGAGGCCACATGCAGAGTACTGCGTCCAGTTCTGGGCTCCTCAGTACAAGACAGACAAGGAGCTACCGGAGATGGTCCAGCGGAGGCCACAAGAGGTCTGGAGCATCTCTCTTATTAAAGAGAGATTGAGAGAGCTGCGCCTGTTTAGTCTAGAGAAGACTGAGAAGATCTCATTAATACATGCAAGTATCCCAAAGCTGGGTGCCAAGAAGATGGTGCCAGACTCTTTTCAGTGGTGCCCAGCAACAGGACTAGGAGCAGTGGCCATAAACTAAAACACATGAGGAAGAATTTCATGCTGAGGGTGGCGGAGCACTGGAACAGGCTGCCCAGGGGAGTCGTAAAGTCTCCCTTTCTGGAGACATTCAAAATCCTCCTGTGTAACCTGCTCGGGGGGGGGCCCTGCCCTAGCAGGAGAAGTTGGACTGGATGATCTCCAGAGGTCCCTTCCAACCCTGACCATTCAGTGTTCCGCGCACCGTTCCGTCGCATCTCCGCTGCCCAGCCACGCCGACCCCCGCCACATGGCGCCGGGAGGGCGGGGTGAAGCCGAGCGGGCCGCGGCCACGCGTCGGAGCTACTCGTGGCTCCACCGTTCTCTTTCCTTTACCTCGGTATCCCACCGCGCTCACTCCCTTCTCTCACACACTCACCTGTACCTTATTGGGGGGCTGCCGTCCCCCCGGCGGGGCCCACGCCAAGCAAGTACAGGCAGCACTGAGGTGAGCGGAGGGCACATACTCATGCTGCAAGCGACTGTTCGCCGTCTCCCACACCCGCAGGCGCCCATCCGAACTGGAGATGGCGAAGAAGCGGCAATCACTGGGGGAGAAGGAGCAAACGGCCCCCACCGGTGCGGCTGCCGCCGCCATGGCGCTGCTTGCCCGGCCCTCCGCGTGCTCGCTCCGCGCGCCTGCGCCGCGCACACCGATGTGTGTGGCGTCATCAGTGTGCGCGGCGCAAGCGCGAGGGGCGATCGTTGGGAGCCTTCCTTCCCGCTTCTCTCTTCATGAGGGCTTGTGGCGGGGTGAGGAGAGCCGCTTCCTTCGCCTTCTCCACCGGCGATGGGGTGGGCCCTGGTGGGAAGCCTCCGAGAAGGGCATGGGAGAAATCGTTATCGCCGCTGGAGAGGGTGAGGAGGATGCTGCCGCCAGAGGAGGCGGCGGAGGTGGGGCGGTGCGCGGCGGCTCCTCAGGCTCCTAGCGAGGAGAAGGCGGCCGCTTCTCCTGAGGTGGCAGCAACCCAGCCCAGTCCTTTCCGCGCTGGGGAACTGGTGCTGGCGGAAATGAGGAGGAAGTACAACAGGACGCTGAAGCTGATGTGCCGGCTGGTGGTGGGCTCGGTGTTGACTAGCAACGGTGGTCTCCTGCCTCACCGAGATATCATCGGCCAGATGCCCGGGCAGATGCTGCGCACATCGGCCGGCGTGCGGCTGCAAGTGAGGCGGCCTTCGCTGGAGGAGTATGTGCTGCTGATGCCGCGGGGTCCCACTATCGCCTATCCTAAGGTACTGGTTGCTAACTGGGATGGCTGGTGACCGGGAGCAGTCGCTGGCTGAACCTCACTCTTAGTTTCCAAGACTGGTAATGTGTCAGGTGTTTTCTTACCTGCAGGATATAAGTGCTATGTTAATGATGATGGATATCCACCCGGGAGACACTGTTTTGGAAGCTGGCAGTGGGTCTGGTGCTTTGACCTTGTTTCTGTCAAAAGCAGGTAAGAAGCTGGTTATATAATACATAGAAGCAGCACAGTTGTAGATCATAGAGTAGTCTGGGTTGGAGAAGACCTTAAAGCTTATGCAGTTCTAACCCTGTGCCATAGACAAGGACACCTTCCACTAGACCAGGTTGCTCCAAGCCCAGTCCAACCTGGCCTTGAACACTGCCAGGGATGGGGCAGCCAAAGCTTCTCTGGGAAACCTGTGGCAGCGCCTCACCACCCTCACAGGAAAGAATTTCTTCCTGATACCTAATCTCAGTCTCCCCTCTGTTAGTTTAAAGCCATTCCCCCCTGTCCTGTCACTGCAGGCCCTTGTCAAAAGCCCCTCTCCAGATTTCTTGTAGCCCCTTTAGGCACTGGCAGCTACTCTAAGGCCTTCCAGGAACCTTCTCTTCTCTAGGCTGAACAAGCCGAGCTCTCTCAGCCTATCTCCATAGCAGAGATGCTCCAGCCCTCGCCTCATCTCCATGGCCTTCTCTGGACTCGCTCCATCAGCTGCATGTTCCTCTTGTGTTAGGGGTT
>JANEMJ010025554.1:0-14774 GCA_024361745.1 Cacatua alba
CCAAAATATCTTTCTTTTGCTTTGCAGATGCAAAAATGTACCATGAAATGAATACGCTGAAAGTACTGTTAAACCATCTCTAGAAGAAGAGAAAATTGGTTTTATAGGTTCCTCATTTTATGACATGCTTTCTTCTCAGATTTTAATATTTTGCAACACGTTCTGAAAGAAGAAATGAATAGATAGTAGTTTTCTATATCTGAAACATGTAGGGGCATCACAACCTACCTGAATTGTTCCCTAGACAGTCTTAAAAAGAAAGCAGTAATATCTAAATTGTAGAGGGAGGCAACTAGGTTTCTAAGTGTGGTGCCAATGTTTGTAGTCAACAATGAGACATAAAAAAAATTGTAGCCCATGTTGATAACAGCAGGGTTTGAGGTTTGTATTATTAGAGCTTGCCTAAAAGTATTAACACACAACTCATGTATAGCCTTTATATAAGCTATGCTCTATTATATATTTTTGGGGAAAATAAAAATCTGTAAAGCATGAAATTGTGGTGTTACAAAACGATTATTTCTAAAAGTGAATTATCTCGTCTCATAGAAGTACTAGCTTGGATTGCTATGTTAGATGTCAAGTGGTTTATTTCTGAGCAAAATACAAATTAATAAGTGTACATTTTAATATTACCTAAACCAGTCACAAGAAAATAAATACTACTCTTTATTTACCTTGCAGTTAACAACCATGTGTCATTGTGGCATCTTTTATGGAAAGGAACTTTATTTAAGTAGCATAAACTTGTTGGATGGGCTTCAATTAAATGATGATTTGTTAATGCAAATGTGTAGCGAATGACTGGTAGTACATCTGTCTCTTCATCCATAGGCCATTACTGTGCAGCATTAGCACATGATTGTAAAAAACTGGAAATCATTATATGCAGGTAGTACATATTCAATCAATTCTGACCTTATGTCTCCGATGAAATAAAAAAAAAAAAAAGGGGGATGCAATGTAAATGATATTTAATCTGAACAAAAAAAAGAGGGAGAGAATCTTTGAATATCTGCGATTCAAGCTGTTAGATGATGTGAGGTGACTGCTGTTTGGGATTGATTGTTATTGGTGGCCCCAGTGGGGAACAGCCAGCACATTAATCCTCTCTTACTCCTCCCTCATGCTCCTCCAATCCAAATAGTATTTTTGTTTATATTAGGAAACGAATACTGTTCTGTTTATTTTAAAATTCACTTTTTTTTTTTTTTTTTACACCTCACTCTTGGAAATTGCAAGGAAAAAGCTCTGTATTGATGACCAATGTTAGCCAGTTAAGCAGGCAGTGACAATTAATACAACAAAAAATTGCACAATTAACTTCAGCTCCATAAGTGTCTAATGAGCCATTTGTCAGTCTTTTGGTGAAATAAACTACTCTATCTTAATTCTCCACTCTTGCAGCAAATAAATAGAAGTTATGAAACACCCGGCACCAATAAAATATAATTTATTTTGCAGGGCATGGCAAAACTCCTTACATATTTAAAATGAGCATGTTATTTACAAACGACTTGTGATACTAATATAAAAAAGGATTTCAGTGTTAACTGCTTTCATTCTGCAGTAGATATGTTTTCTTCCTGATTTATTTAATCATTCAAATATATAATTACTCCTAAAGGCATGTGAGTTAAAATGACTTCTCTTGATGTGATTAACTCATAAAGCCAAAACCCAAGAGAGGACCCTGGGAAATGCCAGGGATCAGCAGTCTGCAGCTGAAACCATTGCTGAGGTCAGGAAGGACAACATAGGTGTTTCCAGTTGGGAACACATCCTTGCTGCAGTTTTCTACCTGACCCTTCCGGCCTGGTCAGTGGTACAATACCTTCTCACACAAAAGCCACCACAGTGTCAACTGGTGTTGACGGAGGTGGAGCCAATGCAGTTGGTCTGGCAGAAGCTCCTCATCTGGGCACTTGTGATGGGTCTGTGGTAGCCCCTTGAGCTCCTCATTCCTTGTCTCTGCCAGACCTCACCAGAGGTGGGCAGAGGAGGCGGTGCGGTGTCTGGTATGGGGGACCTAAGAAAGGCTGTCTACAGAACCATTTATTGTGCAGAGCAGGGCTATTCTGCTTTCCTTCCCCATTCAGGTAGACTATAATGTAAACTGGTGAAAATATTTCAGAGTTCTTCCTTGCTCACCATTTTAACAAAAGTTAGAATTTGACTCTGGTTCAGTTTCATGCTGTCTTTTGGCCATCTGTCTTCCCAGGCTGGTTTTAAAGCTGCCAGTTACTTGGTATTTAAAAAAAAAGAAAAAGACAGAAAGAAGAGTTCAGGACAGAGTGTGATGTGTGGACAGAGCTGAGTTGCTGGGTCTCAGAGAGGAAGAGATATTTCAAATGGCAGAAGCCACTGAAGAGACAACTCTTACTAAAAAGGCAAGGGTAGAGGAATGTGATAGCTGATGGTAGGTGGGTATATGAGGAGAGAATGAGAAGGGAGTATCAGTGTGAATGTAGAAGGGGCTGAACTAGGCTTGAAAAAAGCTTGAAATTTTTTTTTGCAGGTTGAAATACATGCTTAGATGAGTTCCATTGCTTCCAGGTGGAGAGGTGTTGCATAGGGGAAAGCAACTACATTTGGACATCCAGTATACTGATTTGGGAAACTGATGCAGTGGCTTTCAAATCTAGATACGGTGTTTTGCTGTCATGGTAATTTCAAGATGGTAGATTTTTACTCTCAGACACTTTTACAAATACAATAAGCCAGGTTCAGACAAATGTTGAACAAAAAGACTCATAACTAAAGTGAAGTATTCCCAGGAAATTGTGGACAGACACTAAATTGGTAGTAGACAGCCCTCTATACAAAGCTGGCACAAACCATTCAAGAGTTTGCTTGTGGGAAGCTAGCATTTCTGGAGGATCAGATGAAAGAGTTCTTGTACAAGAGGAGTGGGAGAAAGGTGTCCATGGGGGAAAATGTTTATGTTGTAGTTTATAGAGGAGATTTAAGAGGTCTTTCATATCTCCACACAGTTTTGAGCTAAGGTAAGAAGTTTGTTCTGATCATACTCTCAAATGAAAAGGTGTAACCCTAACTTGTTGCCTTTTTCTGGTTTTAATCATACTGTCTTGAAGCTCTTTCAGGCAGTTATTTCTAGCTTCCTCATGGAAAAACCCACATCCTGAAAAAAAAAAACCCTTCAATTGTAGTGCTTATGTTAGTGATTCTTCTCAGTGATCAATCATCAGTCCATGGTCTAATGTGTTCCCTTGGCAGCCAGGTTTTAGGAGGACTGCACTATGTTTACGCACACAGAAAATGGATTCAGGTACTTTTTCCTTTACTTTTCAGTTGTCTTTTGGGAGTAGTACTTCAGAGCACAGACCTTCAGTCTTGAAAGAATTTAGTATATCTTCCTAAGCAACACGGATATGTTAAAGATGCTATCCTGGATAATGTACTGGACTTCCCCTTAAGATTGTTATGTTATAAAATTTTATTCCTTGCCTAACTGTCTCAGTATATAGTTTACTGTGTAACATTTGCAAATGGCAACTGGGAAGATTTTTCATGATACCTGCCATACATGTTATAGTATTTGCCCTAGCAAATAATGTAACTGAGGTCAAAATTCAACTTCAGCTGCAAACAACCATTTTCACTGGTTCTTCACTCCAAGCCATCTCCTTTGGACTCTTACGTTCTTAACCCAAACTTTAAAGGAAAGTTGCAACTGCTATTAGAAGAATAGCAGACAATTGTAATCATATTTACAGACTCAACTAAATGATGAAATGTATTTATATTCTAGAATTATTTTGATATTTGTGTAAAACAAATTCTACCAACTCTCGTTCCTTGAGAGTCCTTATAGACTCGAATAAGGACTGGTGACGTAACTCTTCTGAGGACTTAGAATTTACAACTTACTGGCATTTAAGAAAACTAAGTGTGGAGTATTCTGAGAAATTTTTACAGAGACTTAAAAACTCAAAAATAGTTTTCCCTCTGAATACAGTTTTATATTATAAATTGTCACTAGGTGGCAATATTAGTGATGTCTGTCCGCCCAGCCAGGTGAGGCATAACTGGTAAAGTACACGTGGATAGGACAGAAGAAAAGAGAACTATTGTTTTTTACTTCCCCAGGAAGTTCAGTACTAGGATTAAGGTAAGTCACATCTAGAAGCCACCAAACTGATAAGCTGTGTAAAAGACAAATACTATCAGGCTACCTGTGTTTCTATAAGAGATAGGAAAGTATTGGTGCCATTGCACAGGTAGTAGTAAAACCTCATCTGAAATGCCATATAAATTTCTGGTTAACTGTATTCAGAAACAGATTAATCCAAACTGCTATAGTATAGCTGCTAGCATTTAGCTTTCCCATTCTTCTGATCATCATCATTTTTCAAGAGGAGCTTAAGAGAGTTTAACTTTTATAGTCAAGTCAAACAGAAGGTGAGAGGATACAGTTGGTCTCTAGAACTGTGTCAGGGAATAAATACTGGGTAAGAAAGTGAGTGAGTTAAAGTTGCCAAAAGCAAAATGTTGCAAAATGGCTTCAAATTTATGTGTTGAATATCAGAAGGTTGTAAGGGGGCTGTAATTCTTGCTACCTCTTGTAGGAGTGAGGTTCTGGAGCTATGTAGTGAATAAGAAGAACAAGAAACAGTACAAGATTAATCTTAATAAAAAGCAAACCTGCAATACATTAACTCACAATCACAGGGAAGTGAACTAAATGAGATGGCGCTGTCTTTCAGTCCTAAACACAACTTCTGTCTCCTGACCACAGGATGTCCAGTGTTAAACCAGATGTAGCATTTTCATTGGTCAGTCTTATCAAAGGATCTTAATGTTTTATACCTGTAAATGGTAGCATTTGCTTAATGATGCGTGATTCTTAAAGATGAGAAACAGTATTCATTGGTTACTTATAAAATTTTCTCTTAGTCTTAAAGGTGTTATTGCTGGGTTTTTCCCTAGGAAAACTCCTTCGGCTGCGTATTATTTCTTCCAGGAAAATATGGTTTTTCCACTCTAAATAATAAGATTACATTTCTTATTTACACTTAATTCAGAAATAGGCATTGTGTGAAGTGCTTATTTTCAAGAATCCTCGCAGTACTTGGGAGCTTTCTGTGTTTTCATAAGCAATAAAGTTATAATGGGGTTACAGGATCACACTGAATCTGTGCTAAGGCATCTGCTAAAACTTTCTCGCAGAGACTAATAAAGCCCTGCCCCATTTGTGACATACCAAATCACATTCTCCTTGCCTGGTCTGACAACCACAGCTCTTAAACAGCTGCTGGGGTAATTTGCATAAAGGAGATTGTAAATGTCTCATCAGAACGCATGCAGTGCAATCCACCCCAAAACCACTGCCTGAACACCAGGAAAAGAAGATTGTAGTCATAAAAATTGTGGCTCTCATGATTTTAGATTATGGTCTCCACAGTCTCGCAGCTTTTACAAATACCAAGCTTTTGTTTTACAAAAAAAAGGAAAAAGGAAAGTTTCCTTTACCAATACAGAACAATACAAACAGATGCAGTGTTTCTCTCTTGACTCATTCTAGCAGAAAATTGACTTTAGCAGCTAAGGTACATGCTGACCCCTCCTCCGTTCTTCACCCCAATGATAAGTGAATTGATCCAATTGAAACCATTTAAAATAACATTAGCAAAACCAAATTATTTTTATGGTAGTGAAAGGAAAACAAAGAAAATGCAAAATAAAGTTAATGCAATACAGAGGATTCAATAAAGAGTAAAAAATGCAGAAATTAATACAATATGTTAATTGTCTGCATGCATCTGCTATGTTTTATCATGCATATTTTAATAGAAGGTAGTGTTAAAATTATGCACATTTTGATAAAATTCAGAACTAAAGGAGATGTACATGCAGAACTAGGATTTCACAGTGTGACAGGAATTAGGTATATGCATTTCCTGAATTTTAACTCTAACTTCAAATTTTTGCTTTGAAGCATCATTCTTCTTTACCTTGAATGAATTATACTGGAGTAGTTTGGCATGGTAACGAAACTCAATGTTGTAACTATACACAGAAAAGCCATTAAGCTCCACAAATTTAGTGTCTACATCAGTTAAAGCCTCTACTAGCTCGTTGATTCTGTACTCTGCCCAATTTGTGGTGCAGACAGAGGCTTATTTGCCTGGTACCTCCTTGGTTAAAAGACCTCCTCTAGTCCCAGTTCATGGAAGCATATGTCATGCTTGCAGCTACACTAGTCTCATTTGCATCATCATCAATAAGTACAAAATTGCTTATAATAAGGAACGTATTGTTGTCATCCTCCTCTCACTCCACTTCTTAATAGTACGGGTGCATAAGTTTATTAACACCCAAGTCACCTATATCTTTGCCATTAAGAGTTTGCTTACTATCTCAGTAGATCTGCATTTCACATCATTAATAATTTTGCATATATCTCTGCAATGGCACAACTGACAGCAATTGTTTCAATGCCTTTGAGATTTAATACTCATCAACATTAAATTGAAGGGGATTTGTAGTCAAAAGGTTATACAAGGGGCATAACCCCAAAAATTAGATGTACCATTTTGCCTTCTGTAAATGCCAGCTGATTTAGAAAAAGTTTATCAAATCACTTCAAAGGTTTGGTTTGGCCCTTTGTGTAGCCGGATGTCTAGTTTTAAAGCAGTGATGGTAAATCAGTTGTTTGAGTACAAGTTCAGCATGAATAAAGCCCTTGTCTGGCTGAGACAATAAAAAGATACTGTTAAAATAAATTTATCATTAGGGTTTAAAAAGATTCACCATCAGGACTTCAGGAAGTTTTCTGAGTCACTGGGGAAAAAATGCTTCTGTACTACATCTCTTGGCTAGTATTGCTGACCAAATACAAGAAATATATACCTGAAGGTATATGCTTCATTTACTCATACCAGTAATTAAACAGTTCACAGTGGTGTGGTTGGCTAATAATGTAGCAAAACAAGCTGTGTAAGTGGTAATAAAACCTTCCATTTATGCAACCATTATGGTTGACAAAGTATGAAGGCTTTCACACACACAAGCTTTTCTTCATCTGTGAAGTAGATCTACCAAATTGCAAACCTAAGTTTGAGCTGATTTCTCTGGATTTAATTAGTAAGTTATCAGTCAGTGAATCTGAGCAGTATCTGATACATGTGGACTAGAGGTTTGTTGGTAGAGATTGAAGGTGGGTTTTAACTAGGGATAGAAGTAATTTACAGATTTTTGAAATGTAGGTTGAGAGAAAGTGCAGTGTGCCATAAAACTGGTATCTTTTAGTTGTTGGGTTTATTTGTTTCTTTTTATTTCCAAACTTGTTAATGTCTCTAAAATAACATCTCTACATTCTAACAACCAGCCTTAAAAGGGCCTCTTTGCCAGCAGAAGAATTGTGTCTTATACTGTGCACCATCCTAGCCTCAGATATGCATTTTCTTCCTTTCTTTATGTGTGTATGTAAAATTTGTATTTCTGAAGGACACATTCAGAATCAGAAATTGTGTCATTTTGTTATTTTCTGATACTGATAGGTTAACTGATAAATACTGCTCTTACTCATCTTAGACAGTGCTAAGAAAATAATATCTTTTATATGTATGAATCTCAGCCTCTGGGTTTGATGTTGTGAAAACCCCATTATTTTATATATCTTATTCATTAAATAAAGTAGTTATTGTTCGTAATTGTTTTATCATAATATTAAAATGCTGCTTTTTAATTTAAGGATTATTCTGATAAAGGTTTTAATATATAGTCCTAAGAGTCCACAAATTCTCACAAAGCCAAGGTGAAGTCTGAGATGTTGTGCATTTTTTGAAGATAATTTTTAGCAGACTGATTAACAGAAATTTGAAATTTGAGTATGATAGCTCCAGTCATTTTGTGTTACAAGTTGGTTCCTTCATGTGTAAGTGGGGTCTTAGGTTATAAACATCTTTGAACCTTTTGGGTATAACCCTTTTGAAAACTTGATTTGGATTCTCTGATCCAAATCAAGGCTGTTGCTGAGTCAGCTTCTTTTTGGAAATCAAAAGCTTGCTAAACTGTCTGTGGTCAGATCCTTTGGAGACCATGTAAGTTCTATATGAACTATAGAATTCATAATGATTGGATAATGAATAATAATAATAATGAATCCTATATGAACTGTAATGAACTATATGAACTATAAAATCCATAAATTATTGGTATCCCAAACAGTGACCTTTTAAAAGCAGGCATGGGATCTTTATCTAAGATTGTTGAAGGCTACTGAAGGTAGTAAGAAAGTTTATGCTAATCATTGGCAAGTGTTTTCACAGCATGATTCAACTGACAGAGACAGATGCCACCTCCTCAACGTATGCGTTCTACCTGTCACAGCCAACTAAATACTCAATAGCGTAATTTCCTTCCAGTAAAATACCGTCTACATCCCAAACAACTATGAGCAAAGACTGATTTGAGAAGATGCGCCTTGAGGAATTGCTGAGGTTATCACGAATCAGCAGAGTACTAGTCTGTTCTCGTAAACTGAAGAGAGTATTTCAGTCCATCTGGCAGGTGGTTTTCAATGCTAGGTGCTGTGCTGCCTGGGATAATCTTTTGGTTTAACAGGCAAATGCATTTGGCTCCACTAGACCAGATGCAACACCAGGCACGTTTCTGGCTTCTTACCTTTCAGGCACATTGTGGTATCATTATGCTAGTGAGTGGAAGAGTATGGTCAGATAAATTAGCCTTTATGCACAGCTAGCCTCCAGCCCTTCCTTTTCATAACTGCCCTTAGGGATCATTTATCTGGTAGCTGATCACATCACTCCTCATATCTCTGTTTCTCTAAAAGCTAGGGAGCAGCCTGGAGAAGAGCCTACCTGCATTCATGGACATGCCTCTGATGAAACAGGCATTCACCTCTACCCCATCAGGCTGACACTTTCTCCATCTGCATTTGCCAGTCGTAGGAAATGCCAGAGGATTAGGATGTCAGGTCCTTTTTCAGGCTGCCTAAAAACAATCCTGAAATGTCTCTTGTGCACCTCGCACATTAGCATTGGAAAGTGGTAGGTTCAGAAAATTATTTATTTCTTTTTAGGAGTAAGTTAAAATACAGTTTTAAGGAAACAGATCAAAGTGTAAAGAGGACAATAGAATTCAAGTTAGTGTCATTTTGAGACACCTGTTATTTCAGATGTGTAAGTGTGCAACAGATTTTCTTCCAGAGAAGTGTAGAGGGATTTTTAGTGTCTGGTTTTCTACCCTGAAATTTCTGAGAAACATACAGAAAATTTGAACTTGAATTCTGTGCTGGAGGAATACTTGTGGTTGGTAAGAAACAAATAATATAAAGGATTTTCTTGATTTCTGGTATGGAGCACCTGTTTGAGGTAGAGAGAGCTGTAAAATCTGGTGTTTTTTTCATTGTGGCTTGTTTTGATCCATATATAACAAGAACTTAGTCTAAAACAGTGAATTAGAAGACAAAAATAGGGTCTAAAAGTTCCAGCCAAGTTTTCAGTGCCAAGGATAATCAGAAACACACATATACATAGTAGAAAGTTCCTGAAAATACTTAAGCCTGTATAAATAGCATAGAAATGGTGAAGAAACAGTCCCCACTGGCTCTCTACAACATTGGCTGGTGTTGGGACACAAGAGTTGTTTAAAGAATGGCTTACTGTAAGACTTCTACTTTTGGCGCCCATATGGCCAGTTCCAGATGTGTGTGGCAATGGATGTGTGCCCAACTCTCAGGACAACCCAAACTCTCAGGTTTCCTATCCTGCATTGCTTTACATCACATGCCAAAATCTTTTCCTAGGACAGAGCTTCTTCCTAGTGTAGAGATTTAGCAGACAGTTACTTTGACCAAGGAGGAATGATTATAGCCTCATCTGATCTCTCTGTATTTCAGGAATGGGTATGATTTGATCTTGTGTGTAGATAGCATAGTTCTTTTTTGTCCTCCTAGTTTGTTCTAAATATTCAGTACTAACTTAAAATATAGCATATATTCAACTATATTATGTCCAAAATTTGTGGTAGAATAACAAGTAGAAAACGGATACGTCATCTTTAACTGTCAGACCATATAGTCTGCGTCCCATTGCTAGTTTCATTGTAATCACCACTGCATTCGTGCAATAGCCTGCAAAGTAGAAAGCAGATTTTCAGCATGGCAAAGAGCAGAATGCAGCCAGAGAAAACGGCAGTTCTGCTCCCTCTGCAGGGTTATGTCTCCAGCTGCAGGTTCTCCTCTTTTTTCAGAAGCCAGAAGCCATGTGGTGGGCAGGGGGGAGTCCTGCAGACCACTTTGGAGAGAACAGTCAGTTCAGCTTTGAGCAGGGCCATATGCTGCTGCTTTCACCTCATGGCAGCACCCACTACAGATAAGGGGAAAGCTGAATCCATTGCACAGGCTTAGGGCTGAGCCCAGCACCCACATTGCACACAAATTACCCCTTAGGTCATCCATCTTGTTCTCCACAGCTCCTATGAAAAAAATCCTCACTGATACTTCCCTTCCAGCTAAATGTCTGTTCCCTCTTGTCTATCTCTTCATTCTTTCCTTCATAGTATTTTTCCTTTCCTTGTTTCCCTCTTTGAATTATTTACCTTCTTTATACCAGATCCCTCTCCACATATGAATGTCTGTGTGCACAGATGGGGTTTCTAGGACAGTCAGTATATAATTTTCCACACTGTTATTTAAAACCAAACTTGATCATCTCAATCAAAAGGGTAAAAAGGTTTAACTGATTTTTTTTTTCAGCCTTAGAACTAGTTCTCCAGTAAAACTTGGTGTCTGATGGGAAGCAGATCCAATCCCTCCCTTTTGCTGATAATTTTATTTTGCTGATATATCCCTATTGGTACTGAGGTGTGCACATCGTTCTTTTTTCCTACATGGACATTTGTCAGCAGATTTTATGCCCAGATGTCAGCTAAAATTCTTGTCATTAAATAATGAGTTAAATTTAGTTAAAAATACTACACCTGCTCAGAGTCCTCTATTTTTATTTCTTCACGATTAATTTTATGGTTTTAAACGGTGTATCTGTCTCCTCACAGTATGTAAAAGGTCTATACAGATTCAAGACAGTGACTATAAAAGAAAAGCTACTGTTAGGGTAGAGGTAGATGAATTGAAAAAAATAGATGAAAAATAGCAATTCTTACTGTTCTTAACAGTAGCCAGTGAAATTCTGCAACTCTGTGGGTCTTCTTGAAGTTATGTGCTTCTTAAAAACTTCACATAGTGTCATTTTACTGTCAAACTTGATTTATTGCTTCTTCCTCTCATGTCCAAAATAGGTAAGCATGCTTTCATCAGTTGTATATACACCATCCCTGTGCAGCAAGATGCTAATTCTTTAGTGCTTCCTACTCCTTTTAATAAGGACTAACTTGTTGATTCCTAACTTTGGACAACTAGGCAGTTTTGGTGTTGTCTTTGATTGCAAACATTTTGATTTTGAGTGACGTGCCAATATAAACACATTTGCCTTAGCTGATTTGCAAGAAATGTTAGAGAAGTGGTAAGACTACTGCTGTGCTTTCAGGAGGAAAAAAAGACAGCCTTCCATTATTAATGAATTTTCTAAAGCTTTTACTTGTGTCTTAGAGTTGAACTTTCAGAGATGTGCAGTAACTCTGACCACAAATGGAAAGGAAGAACAATTAAAATAACTGTTGTTTCTTAACATATACTTCATGTTTTAAAAAGATGTCTCATAAAAATTGTCGGCTCAAGTAGCTGTCAGTTCAGCTGACCAACCTGACAGTAGTGCTGCCCCATGGTCCCTCTGCTTGGAGATATACATTTCAAGCACACGGTAGTATGTAACTCATAGGTGTATAAAATCATAATAGAGCATTTCATCACTTCTAAATAAGGGTAAGTGCATGCTGCCTGAATGGTTAACCATTGAAAACATTGAATACAAGACATTTGACACTAATTTCACTGGTCAAATCCTCCCCTGAAAGAAGTCTGCCTTGACAAGCCATTCACGAGGTACCCTATGCAGAGAGAGCCTAGCTTGATGGGTTGTCGCGTAAGCTGCTTGACATTTGTCCCTAGTCAGACTGGATGCCACATGAAAAATTTACCCAGGCGCCGGGCTCCCAGGAATAAACATTTCTCTGGTGTTGCTCACCGGGGACTCGGCAAGGTGAGCGGAACTCCAACTTGTCACGGATGCTCTGTTCTGACAAACATAAGTAGATGCTAATGGCTAAATCGTGACAGAATAAAGTCCCACAACCATATGGCTAATTGCCACAACAATATCTTCAGTGTTATTAATCAAGTTTTCATAGTGTGCCATGATAATTGGAATAATTAGAACCAGCATAGGCATTGCTTGCCTCTGCCGCACATACTGCAGACAGGGACCTGCAGGAACAACCGCAATTGCACTTTCTGTGCAGCGTTGTTTAGTGCTTTCCTTTCCAGCAAATACTGTGGTTAATTAATGAATTAGCTGTTTGCCACCAGAGTATTTTATTGCTAGCAGGGCTTCTGCAGGGGCACATAGGTAGCTAAATGAGACCACTAAGCCCTTGTGCTTGTGAAAAGATGAGGTATTCCCATAAGGCTGCCACTACACAACACAAAACTTCACCAGTTTGTTTCACAGAAGTTGAAGTTCCTATTCTTGTAGCTAACATGTAAAACAACTTTTTTAAAGGATATACAGAAAGGATAAAACAACTTCCAAGTGTGCAATTTTTTGCTAAACAATTTAAATGAAAGCAAGACTGGATAACAGTGGTGCAATTAACTTGGCAGGCAAAAGAAGTTAACTCTTTATTTGCCTTACCCTGCTTGGTAATGGAATTGGGCTTCAAACTTACATTCTGCCTTTGAACTAAGGTTATAAATAAAGTGTTAATTCTAACACAGTTATTTACACTAAGCAGCTAAATCATTTTGTGTGCTACCTGTTACAACAGCCTCACTTGATTCGTATGTTTATGTTATGGACAACAGCAGGGAGGAAGCGCTTGTGTTTCCTCGGTGCACACATCAACATGTAGTTGACTGGTCACTAAAACTGGCAGATTGATGATGATGACTCCCTTCACTGGATGTATGAAGGCATTTAGCCAGACTAATAGATTGAAATGGACTGCTGCATGTATGGCCTCTGAACAGCTTCTTAATTTAGTTTTAGAGCATACAATAGATGTAATATTGAATTCAGTGATGATATAAATCTTCTCTCCTCATTTTAAAAAATAAATAAATACATTTTCTGGAGTGGAGAGCCATGAAGAGATTTTAAAACATTACATACTTAATTATAAAGAGGTTTTCAGAAATAGGCTCTGGGTTCCGGTTGTAGGTAGGAATTCTGTCCATTTTAGGTTTATTGCTGTTTAATTTTGACTCGCAAGGGGAAAGCACCTAGTGGGTTTTTCAGTTTGTTTCGATGTCCTATTATCTCTACATATTTTTCTTGCCAGTTCATTGGCAAGGAATTTATTTATCTGTGGTGGTCTTACTTGTGTTCATATTCAGCATAATTAATAGGAATTTTCCAAATACTAAAATAAGGCTTCTGTGAAAGGTGTGTATAGTGTGATTTTGTTGATGTTAATAAAGTCTTCATTATTGGTGTCTGTTTTATTCTGAGCATGGCTGCCAAATAGCTTAATAAGGTTTTTTGTTTTCTTCATATCAAAGTATCAGTTTAAATTTTTTCTGCTATAAGCCCAACTGAAAGATTAGCGGTTTGTAAAGGCCATGTCCTTTTACTTCAGATATGTTTGATGTGTATTTATGCAGTTTTATGAGATAAAGGAGGCAATCTGATATATAATCAGTTTAAAGTTAGCATTTTACTTTATAATGCATATTCTTGTGTATATTGCCATCCTTAACTTTACAATGAAAACCTGAAACTGTCTTCGATAATAAATGAATTCTGTTTAATACCAAAAAACACCTGTGGTAGAGAAATGGGATTAGAAAGAAAAAGAAGACTAACCTAGCGGTGCAGTCACAGAAGGCATGTTGCCTTGTTGGTTTGAATACAATGTGTTTTCCTGTTGCAGTTCCATTGCTGGACATAGGCCGATAGTTTTTGAAGAATTAAAAAGAAAAAAAGTTGAATCTGAAATTTTTAATGTTTTATTTAGCATACCAGGAGAAAAAAATAATAATTTGTCTTAACATTTCAGTACAAAGTAACAGAAAGATGGCTCAAATGCAGATTTTTTTATGGACAGAAAAGGCATTTTAGTTAATTGTCATGGGAAAGTAGAATAAAAACTTAATAATGTTTTATCAGTTCTTATTTGTTTACTTTAGAGCTATTACCAAAATTATCTCTCTTCGTTTTATTTTGACATGCATGTCTTGTCCAGGTGGATTCTACAGAGAAATGTAGTACCTCTGTAGGAAGATTTAACGATAAGGGACAGTAAAATGTTACAGATTACTCTTTTAAAGACAGATTATACAAAAAGATCGGTTTATCTTTTAAACCTACTGCGTGTATCTTGAATCAATGGATAAAGCTGTTAGCAAATTTATTTTATCATCTTAAGAACTGTGCTTTAATTGCAACACTGAGAGTTGTTTTTCTAATATAATTTCTCCACTTTAAAACCAAATCTAATCATTGCCGTTTAAAGATGGAAAAGTTGGGGGGTGGAGTTCCTAATTGCTAATAGCTGGTATCAGTAGGAACTTCACTAATTTAGAAGTGCCTCTTTTGTTTCAATAGGTTTATTGCAGTGAACAGTGTTTAAAATCATTCACCTGTAATTATTTTTGTTAAAAAAATAAAATG
>JANEMJ010025556.1:1965-19375 GCA_024361745.1 Cacatua alba
CCCCTGCTCATTGCAGGGAGGGGTGGACTAGATGATCTTTGAAGATCCCTTCCAGCAGAAACTATTCTATGAGTCTATGACATGGAAGAGTCCCGCTCACTGGAGGTTTTCCAGATGCAATTGGACATCTGGTGCTAGGTAACCTTACCTAGGCTCCCTTTCCCAAAAAAGGCTGAACCAGATGATCTCCAGAGGTACCTTCCAACCCTAATGATTCTGTGATGCTGTGATGTGTTAGCCCTGATATATGTGGGCTGAGGGAGCAGATGGCATAACCAACTATGTCCTCTGTCTGCATCAGCAGAGATGTTAGTACTATCAATAGTTACTGGGAAATTAAGCTGACAGCAAGCAAAGTGTGGCTTCTGCATTGTTCTGTGGGTAATACACTTTATTGATCAGATTTCCTCACTAAAACATTGGTAAAATGTCTAGTGACATGTCTGAGAGTGGGGTGCTTGGTGCCTGTAGTCCCTCCTACATTGGACTGAAATGCCCTCTGCAGTCAGAAAATTTAAAGCACTTTTCATGGCTGAACACAGTCTATAGCAGCTCTTTCAAACATTTTTAGTGTGTGTGTCTTTTTGTGATTCCATGAAAAGAGTATGAGCAGCATTTTTAATGAAGCCTTTGTTTTGGATACAGCATGTTGTATAATAAAGCTGAAATTTATTTTTTTTTTCCTGGGTCAGCTGTCTGTCATTTCTGCTGGTTTCCATATTACTGCTGATTCCTGTGAGAATACTGAAACTATAGAAAGTGTGCTATATAAATAAACAGATCAATCAGGTTGCTTTTATTAAACATATAAGGGGCTCAGTTACTGCAGGCTATGTAACTTTTCCTGATATTGTACTCTGCGCTTCCCTGCTCTTGGTCCCTCCTTTTCTTTCTTTAGTAAGTCTGGGTGGGTGATCCCCTCCACTCCTTTGTCTTCTTCTACTATTGGTAATCTGCTTTCCCATCCTCAGCTCTTTCTCTGTGTCTTCATTTCCTGGAACACAGTTTTCATGTGAACATTCCATTCTGACTTTGTGTTTTGTGGAGTTAAAGTCATATATGTCTACAAAACTGTACTCTGAGGTACGAATCCTGCACAGAGGTCTCTATACAAGACCTGTACAAAACTTTTATGAAAAAAGCAGCATTAGAATGCAGAATGTAATGTAATTTTCCCATGGCTCAGCCTTCTGGGTGAATAGAAATGAAAGAATGAATGACAAAGATGATGGGTATGAAGCTACTGTACTTAAGTTATTGTTAAAAAAATAGGTGAGGGTAGAGTAATATATGTGTTTCTCTCTTTTGTATACAATTATTCTACAGAGAACCTGAAATGCCAGGCAGCGATGTCATGGTTCAACACAGAAGAAAATAGGGAATTTTTTTTTGACAGCACTGCCTCATGATCCATTTCTGATAATGTCAGGAGATCCAAGAGGGCTGCAAATCCATGGAGTGATGAACAACCTGGCAAAACCCTGCTGGTGTCTATTCTGAAGCAGGAATAGACGTAGGTGTCTGTTTGGAAACACTGCATTTGTGTTGTGCCTTTCAAGTTGTTATACCTGCGCTCTGGGAAGCCATCCTCATGCCCCATTTAAGAAGTGGCCTCATGCTGCTATAGGAAGAAATGCAAGCTGATAAAAGAAAGTCATCCGGCAGCAGAGTTTGCTCTTTCACAACTGCTGCTGCATGGGGCCTTGATCCTGTAATTTCTATTTAGGAGTAACTGCTGGTAAAACCAAAGGATTCCTTCACCAGTAAGAACTAGGTGATCTGGTCCACAATAAAACAGGTTTGTCTGATTTAGGAGGTACCATCGAGACCATGTAGATAACGTGCCTGGCGTGATTTCTTAAAATCTTATTTCTAGGAGAACAAAGGCTGTAAAAGTGAAGATGAAGATACCTGTGAAGGTTTCTTCAGTGAGACTTAGAACATGGTCTATATGATTTACTTTATAGGGCATTCATACATAAAATATGAAATGGCATATTTTGTTCCAAATGTGATTTGGAAGTGTAACACAACAATCAGCTTGCTAACTCCCATTAGGACTCGCATTCTTTTGCATCTGCCCTTTACTGTTTCAATAGATTGTCTAGACTGAAATTTCAATCAGATCAATCTGAAAGTGCTTAAAAAAAAAGATTAATGGAGTCATTTAGTCATGTCTAAGAAACCGACTGCAAATTTCGAAATACTTTTCATATTTAGATGCAGATATCAATGGTTTTCCTGGGATCGCCACTAAGGATCGTAGAGAAGCTGGTACATTAATTCTTCTTCCTACAATCAGAGCATCTTGAAGATAGTGGTGTTTGTGAAATAGTGTTCAGGAGCCTTAATTAGCATCATGGCTGGATTTGACTGAAAGCAAAGATGCTGTCTTCTTTGCTTTATTGTCACACCATCCATATTCTGTTCCTCCAAGTCAGTAGTACATGGGATCCTGAAAAATCCAAAGGAAAGAGTTTTCTGTCTTTTTTCATACGGGGACAAGTTCTTTATAATTAACTCCTGATTGTATCTGTGTTTCCCTGTAATTTTTGACACTGTTTATATTTTGCTTTGAAATACTTGAGTTTTCAATACTCAACTCCTAGAACTCCTCCCATCACTCTGAAGTTTAAGCATATTTAACTGGATGATATAGTCACTACAATTAATTAAAATGCCTGGTATTTTCAGGGTTACCATGAAATACAAAAGTTTGAAATGCTAATAAAACCAAAGCTTTTTCTATTTTTTTCGATCAACATTTATGTCCATTACCCAGTCCCTCTGGGGGATACTTTTGAATTACTTACAATTTTATTTGGGGAAAAAAAAAAAAAGCAACTTAGGCTGTAGATATTATTTTAAATGACAGCATTTTCTGTCTTTCTAACAACTATTTGCAATTCAGTGATGGTACGGATCATCAGCTTTCACTTTTTTCACAGTAGACTGCAAAACAGCTACTCTGTGTATTGAACACTGAAAATTCAAGCTGGTAATTGTTTTTATAGAGAGCTTCATTTTGAGATGCTGTGCCTACCCACCAGAAATTTCTGGTTCCCCTAACAGTTCACAATTCCACTTCCATTTTCCTATTATGTATCCAGTGACTGTGGATTTCATTTACTGTTTACTTCTGCAAACACAAAAAGACTCCATCATCCTCTTCCCCATTCATGCATCTCAGGCTTTGTTTTGGTTCTTTTCTTAACTTTCTCAGGAGATGCAACAAGGATCTCAATATTCTCAGTAATACCCTTTGAATTTTTTAAAATAACTTTCATTTACTAAATGAAAAGATTTTAAAGCATTTACCTGAGTATATACAAAGAATATTAAATGTGTTTTAGAGGGATATAGGAATTCAGCAAATTAGGAAGCCAGCAATAAATCAAATTCTTATAACCTTTATCCCACTTTATCTATCACTTCTGTATTTTCTTTTTTCAAGAGTATAATATATATGACTGTACACACACACATGCGTGCACACACAGATAAAATCATGGAATATTTTGGGCTGGAAGGGACCTTTTAAGGTCATCTAGTTCAACCCCCACTCCAGTGAGCAGGGACATCTTCAACTAGACCCGGTTGCTCAGAACCTCGTCCCAGTTGACCTTGAACATTTCCAGGGATGTTGGCATCTACCACCTCTTTGGGCAACCTGTTCCAGTGTTTCACTACCCTCATTGTAAAAAATGTCTTCCTTATATCTAAGTCTAAATCTACATCTACAATCTAAATCCAGCCTCTTTTAGTTTAAAACCACCTGTTTAAAAATGGCAGGGAGGAGTGGGGAAGGGAGGAAAGTAATTTTACTTCAGTCCTATTCATTCAGAAACAAACCTAAATGTTTGTCAGTGACAGGAGCAAAGTCAAGGTCAAAGGCAGTGGCCACCATATGGGCCTGAGGTAGGGCTCCATCAACATTTGCCACCTGTGCTTGTTTCTAAGTTGTCACACCAGAATTATTACAGAAAGTAACAGCTTTATGTAAGCAGGGGGACAGAGATAATATTATTCCTGAAATCAAAGCTGTTGTGTTTTTATCTTCCCATGGTTGGGCAGAAGCCAGAGACAGAAGATGGGTCTAGGTGCTGACAAATTATCAAAGTAGGTGGTTTCTTAGAGAAGTGAGTGCCTGGCCCCAGTATTCAGTCCTTCCAGTTCTCCCAGTTGCTTCATCATGCCAATGGTAAGAGCATGGGAAGGGAAAATGGAGAGGAAAGCATTGTCTCCCTGGGTCTGGACCACTCCACTCCTTGTTCTTGGACACTTCTCTCCTGGGCTCAGCCATGGTAGGGAGGCAACAGGGCAACCTGGCTGGGCACCTTCAGGCTGAAGTGCTTCTGAGGTGCTTATAGGGAGGCAGAGGAATTTAGTGACATACGGAAGACAGAAAATGACAGGCACAGCCCTTGGAAACCTCAATACTACCCCCTTAACACCTCAGTTTCACCTTGTTTCTCTCCTATCAACCAAATCCCCTCTTTCCCCTTGACCTCTCCACTCCACTGGATCTTTCTCTGCAACCATTACACAATGGAGTCTTGTCAACATGACTGAAATGGACAAAATCAGTTGGTTTGTTCCATATTCTTATGATGGCAAATACCAATGTTGCATCAAATATCAGTATTGCATATATTATAGAAAAGACTTGAGCTTGGTCTGGCAGGGTTACAGGATAAATGTCACCCAGATGAAAGACTCAAGGAGCCAGTTTGAAGGAGCTTTGCTGATACCTTATTATACCCAGTTCACCTATTCCTATCTTAAGCCACTTTTAATCACATTGGTTAATACGCTAGAGTACAATTATTATAGAGTATACTGATTTCTTTTTTTTGCAAATGTCTATCAGCAATTATTACTGTACCAAGATGTCCATGTTATCTTATTCTTGTAACTTCAAGTTGTGTACTAATCAAGTACACTTCAGTACTAACCAAATACAGTCCTAGTGACTATCCCACACATTTCAATGGAACAAATATGCCCAATCTTTATGCTCTTTCTGAAGAAACAAACGTCTAAGGCCTTAGTTTCCTCTGCTTGCACCTTTGCAAAACTGAAACAACAGAACTAATCAAAGTGTCTCTTAAATTTTGTAGTTTTATTTTTCCATTTCTTAATCTTCCCTTCACTTGCATTTACCTTTAAATTAAAGAGGTACACTGAACAAAGTAATTTAAAGTGAACTCAAATATTGGAAGCCTGCTGTGCCTGTTCTTTTTCTCAAATTACAGATAAAGTAGCTTTCTCAACAGCTCACTGCAAAAATTGAAATCAGACATTCCTACAATGCGTTTCACTTGATAATGAGCATATCCCATCTGAAGGACAATGCATGTTCACATTCACATTTTCCCAGTTTATGCTATTTTTGTCTTATGCCAGAAATAATGTAGATGAAATGTGAGTATAACTAGTTTAAAAGCCTCTGTGTTACAAGAACACATCTGAGAAGGTGGGGTATAACTGTTCGATATTGACCAGATTCTTCTGCTCTATAATTTGGCTGCTTCTTTCAAGAGTAGACAGACATCAGGGTCCCGAGGGCACTAAGAAGCCTGAATAGCCCCGAACGTCCTTATCTGGGACCCCCACTCTGTGTCCATGGGCATGAAAATCAGAATTCAGACCTAGTATGAGGAGAGGTAAAATCCTTTCACAATAAGGAGCAAAAGTCTTGTCATTTGCTGATAGTGGCATATGCTGATTTTATAACCATTCAGAGTTACTGAAGTTGTGCAAACTGCTCTGGCTAAAATGTTCCTTGTTATTATTACCACCCAGAGGTTTAAATCAGTAGTCTTCTGGGGTACTGCTCACTATGTGAATATGCAGTGGGAGACCAGCTCTGAGACGTTATATGCAAAGTAATGAAAAGTCGAGGAAAGGGAAAATCATCACCTTTGCAGGGAAGGAGCACCAAGATATACAAGGTCAAACTGTTGCCAGTCAGAATTTTACAGATTAAGTTGATCCAGCACTGACTTGAGGAAGCAGATGAGATCAACTTTTCACTCCCTTTAGGCCCTTTTTATAATGTGGGGATTTTTGTTTAGGGTTTTTTTATGAATGTTTTGTGTGGCTGGGTTTTTTTTTTGTTGTTGTTGTTTTGTTTTGTGGGGTTTTTTTGTTTGTTCATTTGTTTTTGTTTTGTTTTGTTTTAAGGTTCATACCTCTAGTTCTCTAGATTAGAGAACTGGTTGGAGTGTGGAAATGGAGATGTGGGAGGAAGTGGGAGAGGCCAGGGTATGGTGAAGTCCTTCCTTCAATCCCAGGTGGCTGTACAGCTGGGGGACTTTGCTGCTGCTAGGAGCACAAGAGTGATTTTTAGGTCCACAAGCTTGAAGAAAGCCATTGAGGGAACACAGGAGATTTGTTGCATTTATTCTATTTTTCTCCTACAGATTTGGGTTAAGACAGTCTTTGTTCCTGATTTGGCAGAAAACCTAGGCTGACTCTGTCAGCTTTTTCAGAAACATGGCAAGGCCTCTCTGTGACATAGTGTATCAAAACTGAAGTAGCAATAACCTCTGTCACTGGGAGGTTTGAGACATTTGCTTTCTCTACATGTCTTTGGCTGCAAAGTTCAGCTTAACAATCCTTTGCATTGACTCTTCTGGCAGACTCACATCACACACAAAAGTAGGTTACTCAGACCCTTTTATTCTTAAAAACCTCCCACAAAACTTTCAGTGGTATACATACAAATATCTGAATGGTGCACATCTACCACATTTTATGAGGTTTCACTCACTCAAAAAGCCAAATATTAAATCAGCCTGAGTTTTCTCCTAAAAATTCACTATTTATAAAGTTTCCACTGAAGATCTTCCATTGTTTTGGATCCCTTGCCTGCACTACTTAGGAAGGTACCTCCATTACTTCTGTCCTGGCTCAGATCAGGAGTCACTTACTAGCACAAGTCAGTCAATAACTTGCCTTTCTAGGCTGGGGGTAATGTAAAGTGTTTGTCGGTGCTAGAGCAGAGGGAGCTGGTGTTCCTACATGTAAACCTAGAAAATTCGCTGCTGCTGCTGCTGGGTAAAATTGAAGTCAGCTCCGGTGCTTTGGTGGTGGTTCACAAGGTTGTTGTAAACTTGAAATGTTTCTGTTGCACATAAAGAGCAGTCTTTTATTGCATAGAAATCAGGAGAAAAAGTAGTTTAGAGAGCTGTTGGTGATGCATTCTCATGTCAAGAATATATTTTCTCTGCCCCAAAATGGCACTTTTTACAGAAGAAAAACAACTCACTTTGTAACAGGCTTCTGAAGATAAGGCTCTGTTTCTTACCTCAGTACGATGAGCCAAGCTGAGCCATGCAGAAGGGGCAGAGAAGTTGGGAGCAGAGACCAGAGCTGACCTTCCCAAGCCCTGTCACAGTGAAGCTGATCGTGCTGGAGCTCTGCAAGACACAATACCTGCCTGGCTGTATGTATGTCCTCCTGCAGTCTGTGACTTTCAGGCTTTTTAGTCCTTTTTTAGGAGTCCTGTATTTTCTAATGAGAAGAGAAAGTTCTATTGCCTTGGTGGAATCACAGCGTGAATCACTGCCATTATGTTCGTCTGTACTTTCCAAGAGCACTAAATTTACTTTAAAAAGAGCCAACAAATTTTATGAGAAAAGCCAATCCTTTCATAGGTGCACCAATATACAGAAACTGTTATTTCACATCTGGGATCTCTTTGTATGGAAAGTATACATAATTTTATAACTCATCAACTTTAAGAGGTGCCCAAGAACGCTGAAAATAGGACCATAAATTTGTAAGAGAGAAAACATTTTCATAGGAAAAATGAAATTCCAACAAAATAAGCAAGGTCTGGAGTGTTCTGGCATCCATTAGAAAAAGATATTAAAAAACCCAATCCTGTCTTTTATTTTATGACTGTGTATGAGAAAGCTGAAAAATTCTCAACTTCCAGAATAAGATAAAAGATTTAAAATACACTTCTCATTTCATAAAAAACTGCTCTGTTAAATCTAAAATTTAAATCATAGTGTTTGATTATCAGTGCTCACCAAGAGGATTACAGAACAGTCATTAAATCTTATTACAAAGCGAAGTGCAGAAAGTAATTGCACATATTTGTAAGTAGCTTAGAATTGATTAAAAATGCATAAAGAAAGACTGCAAACTTTTCTGCAGGCTCAAGGCTGCTAACCCCTCTGGGTAAACACGCATCAGTTCATCCCTCCAGTAACCTTCTCTGTTTCCTCCCAGTGTGGCAAGAGAAGGATTTCTCCCTGTTTTAAGGATGACAACACTGTACATGTGATCATATGGGTTGCTGTGAGCAGTAGGAGATAGGGAAGGCATGCATTCATGTTAGAGTTAGGAAGCTTTAGGAGAAGTTTAATTTAAGCTGTTCCTCGGGCTAAGCCTTTCCTTCCCCACCTCTATCCTCCACCGAAGGCTGCTTTAAGGCTGCATTTTCAAAGCAATCTATGGGGAATTAAGTGCTCTGGTTCCATGGATGTTAATGTGATTTTGTGAGCAAATATCCTTTACTCCAGCACCATGCTGAAGCTGTACTCCACTGTGAGGTTTTATAGATTCCTTTCATGCAAAGGAGCTGTGCCAAAGCAAGGTAACTTTAGAAGCTTGTTAACTCTGGGTAAGTTAGAGGCGCATGGGGCTTTCTGCTGGCTGTTTGTTTGTTTGTTTGGGCTGGTGAGTGAGGCAGTGTTTCCTTGCAGAGACTGAGCAGGAGGTAAGGCTGGGTGAGGTGAGTGCACTGGCCCTTTGGATGCTATGCAATCCAAAAGCTGACTTGTTGGGGGCACATCATTCACATCAAAAGAGAGTGTGGAAAGTTGTTTAAGCTTAAACCTCTCTCTTTTGCTCAGCTATGTAATGATGTGTCCCCAGCAAGGCAGCCTTTGCCTAAGCTGCAACAAATTTGGTACATAACAATGCAATGGGTAGTCTGAACCTATGCAGTCTGGGTCTCAGCATGCAACTCTGCATTTAAACTACTTGGACATCTCTTCTGGTAGTGTTAAGAGTATTCCTGAGATGCTGCATTGTGTCATGGTTTCCCTTTCCTTTTGAACTCACTTTTTTCTTTCCATAAGAGTGGTGGGTGGTATTTAGGAGAAGACAGAGGTTTACCTTATTTTCTGCTTTTTTCTTTCTTTTTATAAACAGTGTTTTCTCTGATGTAAATCATGCAAAATTTGGGCCCAGACTTTTCAGGGAGAGAGCAGTGCCAGTGCACAGGAGGAGAAGGGATATAGGTTTTCCATCATCAGTCTCTTACCACTCAGTAGCTGGACACAGTCAGAACTGGGACTGGTGTCTTTAACCTCTGTGAGTGAGGCAGAAAGAGGCATGGCCTGGAACCTAGTGTGCAACCACAAGGCAACCTACAGTGCATTTTCTCTAGGGTCACCTTTTGATCACAATTCCCAGAGCCAAGGCAATTTGGTTATGCACTGCTGTGCCCTTTATCTGGGGATGTGGAAAGGAGGGCATGTCAGCTTTCTGATCACCAGTCCCATATTGACAAATTTACAACATTTAATCTTATTTTCTGTTTCAAGTCTGACAGTCATGAGAGAACAGAACTGGAGAGATTACAAAATCTTTTGCTGTTCTGTATTAATTTAGAACATCTGTAAGGGCTTTTGAATAATCTTTATTTGTAACTAGGAGAAAAATGCACATTTGCCAACTTATCTTCAACTCACTGCATGGGACTAGACCTAGGTAGCTGTCCTTCAAATTAATACAAATTTAAGAACTAAAGCAGTACATAATGAGTTGAGAATATATCTCTTAGAGTTTACTATTGATTTACTGTCCTAACATTTCTGAGAATTACCCACTGCATAATCTATAGAACAAAATTATTTCATTGCAAGATTGCTGCTATGTCTTAAGGTTTTATATAAAGCCTTGAGAATGGGTATTTTTTGTCAAAGTCACATAAGAATCTTAGCTTTCTTTCTGTAGCAGGAAAGTTTCTTGTTACAAGAAGCATGGAGAAAAGTTCACAGATGTGCACGTCAGCGAGCAGTGAGGGTGTAAGAACCAGGGAGCTGGGCATGGAGGTCACCCTGGCACTGGTTGTACCCTCACCAACAGGCACTATCCTACAAGGTCTGAGCATAGTAGGCAGACCCAGGAGGTGATGGGGTCCATCAGCAGCCTCTGACAGGGCGATGGGATGAACCAGGGCCAGGAACCATCCAGGTCCAGGAGCTAAAGGAGATGGTGCTGAAGTTAAGTCCATGACATGGAGCCAGTTATGGCCCTAGAGAGGGCCAAAGACAAGTACAGGGCACAGGCTACAGTCTATGTCTGAGGGGTCCATCCAGAATATGAGTTATCACAGCATAGGGCTGAGGTCCATGCAGGAGCTAAGGTCAGAGGGAGGTATGGGGACCTGCTATGGTGTTGCTGGGGCAGGAGCTCATGGCCATGGGCTGAGCTGAACCTGGGCCCATGGGTGGTGGTGGGATTCCTGAGAGAAGCTGGTCAGGGACATTAAGGACTGCAGTGATATAGGTCTCTGACACTGAACCCATCAAAGGCAACAACTATCAGAATATAAACTGAATACAAAGGTGGGTTTTTTCATTCATGATTTTTAAGCAAGTTTTATCAATAGGGAAAAGACAAGGTTACTTCCTGAACCACAGCCTGTTGAAGAACAGAGGCTGCATTAGAAAAGGCTCACTGTATACTTTTGTTGCATATGCTTTGCCTTTTTTCAGGTAGTATAGGCTTCATTATTGGTGTCTACTGAAACCAGGTTACTGCGCTAGACAGGCCTTCAGTCCGACCCAATGTGTCCATCCATATATTCTTATGTCCTTCTTGGATAATATTTAGAAGTGACCTGAAAATAACAAATGTATTGAAATCAAGGAAAACTCATTCACTGATTTTCCTTTGCAGACTATTTACACCAAGCAGTGGCAGGATCAGTGATTTTCTATTGAGTTTTCGTCACCGTGGTCTGAGAGAGGTGCTACAAGTCCTGCATGAAGAATGGGAAATGGAGTTCAGCCCACAGAGCTCTTCTGCCCCTGAGGCCTGGGAGCTCAAATGTCCCTTGCAAGACATCCATATCATCCCAAAGTCTTTCTGTTTCCTATACTTATGTAGTTGTAGTAGTAGCTGGGCAATGCAGGAAGTTCTTTGGGGAAATCACACCAGTGGAAGCGACCTAGTAATGTGGACAGAACTGTGGACTGCAATGTCATTCATATAGGTTGATGTTTGCTACTTGATTACATGCAGCTACATACACACCCATGCGATATCCATGCACTCTGGTCTCCCTAGTTGTGGGCACTTCAGACACATGGGCCTCTGTGACCATGGTCTGACTCCACTTGCTGGCACATAGAACCCCATGTACATAAAAACATACAGTAGACAATCTTCCACTCAGGAAAAGAGTCAGAAAAGGAGTTTAATAAGAAGACAGAACAGATTGCACTGATCAGGTGCAGGGCATGGCAGGCGAGCATACTGATCAGCAACCAGTTTACATGACTGACCATTTTATTACCTTATCTTTCAGTTTTCCCATGATTGTTCCAGCCCAAGCCTTGCTGATGCTTTCCTTTTTTGCTTCTGGTCACAGGCTAGGAACTGTAACTTAGGAGTGGTCAATGTGAGTATAATCACACAAGCAATGGTTGTACCATTACTTGTAGAGAGAGGTGAAGTTTTCCCTAGGAACTCAGTCTCTGTAAATGAATAACATTCAGCTCAAATATATATCATGAAGAGGATGCAGAGTGGTTTTGTGTACAAAGGTACACCTAGAACAGCTCCCTTCTGAGCTTGGGACTTAATCAGGACAGTGACCATAAGCCTATTCACACAGCTACAGCTTGACTTAAAACTTCATATTTTGTAGCTGATCAGAGATTTCAGTGGTCCTTTAGCACTTTCAGATTGTCACTGAGTAGTAGGTCGGCTGTACTTACCTTCCTTTCATGTCTCAAAGCAATGAAAGGGCTTCCATGAAACCCCCAAACTGAGTTTGTTTTTACATACAGCTGTGAGAATCCTGAAGCCAGTTGTTGCTATTGAAAGGGATATTTTCAAACTGCTTTTCATCCTTATTTAGGAACCCTTTTCTATCCAGGAATACTTCAGCATGTGTTTAAAGCATGTGGTGACAGGCCATGGAAGTAAGAACATTTCTATGCATCTGCTTCAGGGTGATCCTGAATCTTACCTTTGCTGGTAAGAGGTATTCTTTGTTATTGTTTTCACTGCTTTGCATTTTTCTATACTCACTTATGCTATCATTTGTTTATCAACAGCCAAGGAGAATGGAGGAAAACTGCAGTTAGTTTAATCACTGCCTGGAGAAAACTAGGAGCTGATCCTGGTATAAATGAGCAGGCATGAGAATTTGCTTTAATAGCTTTCAGTCCCTTTGGTAATGCAGAATTTTTTTCTGATTTTTGCCAAGTGGTTGGTTGTTTTTTTTTTACTTAGTGTTTTTAGGTAATCACTATTTAGATGGCTTATGTTCTTGGATTTTCCTTTTTTCTCCTTCCCGGGAGATAAAACCAGTAAAATCCTCCCCTGTTGAAGTCAGTGGCAAAACTCCCACTGAGTTCAGGATTTTATTCAGCCAAAGAGTTTCTTGCAAATAAGGAATTTAGATACTGCACTCTGGGGTGATATTCATAAATTTAATGCTCTTTCCTCAAAATAAAAATTCCTATATATTAGTGAGCCTCTGTGTGGCTCTGACTGAAATGCTTCTCCTTGAAAATCGATTCTCTGTCCTGGAGCTTAACGCTTTTACCAAACCTCTTAAGATGGCAGTGAACTCAGCTGCCCTGACTGCTTTACACAATGCCAATAACACCATCACTGCTTTGAAAAGGAAAATCAAAATAAACCCCAACACATATGAGAGCCTGATAGTATATGACTTATTCCCTGGGAGTGGAAAGTTCAGGTGACACAGTGCGATGAGGATTGTCCTTTCTGGCAAGGATCCTTTTGGGGGCAAATGCTCATATATTTGGTCAGGGTCAGTTTACATGGACTGGAATAAGTAATTTATTTAAGAAGGAAATAGAGTTACTTTGTGCTTAAAAGAACTCTCAGGAACCTCCGATGCCATGGTAGTTATTTTTGTGCTGCCTGGATGATGTTATACAGCTAGGATTATAGTGATGCTTATTAAAAGAAGCACCTTTGAAGAGATCAGGCACATTTCAGCTTAGTATGTCTGTCTTCCTTGCAGACTAGTTACCATGTACAGAGAGGTGAACAATGAAAGAGAAAGACATGGAAAGAGATCTATAATACGACCTAACCTTTAAAAAATGATACTGAGTTTGAATACCTGTGTGGCTGCATGCATTTATGGACAACACTTAATGCATCCTGAAAATGACTCCTCTTTAAGGTGTCTCTGCGTAGGTGTCCAGAATGAGAAGGCACACAAAATCATAGGTCATATATGCAAGATAACTGCAATTATAGAGATATGCATTTTCACATATGCTTACCTACACATTTGCTTTCACATATGCTTACCTACACATATATAGTTCTGACTGCTGATTTAACTGTAAAGCAAACAGGTAAGTTCTAGCTATTGTTAAACTGCATGTCAAACCTACATAAAATGTGCCTAATTGTGCCACATGAGCTATAAAAATAAAATATTAAGTTAAAATAATATGTACTCTTTATACAAGTACTTCAAATGGAATACATAATACAAAATATTGATTCAAGAGGGCTGCCGTATTGAAAATCAAATGAGATTTTGCCACTGCTGAGAGCACACAAGCCCAGTGTAATCAGCCTGTTCAACTAATCATTACAGCAGTGCTGTTTGTGGCACTCTACTTAACAGTCTGTCAGCAATTCCATTAAGAACCTTATTTTTCAGGGATTTATATTTTGTTCATAAAAAGTTGCTCCAATGTAAAATTAGAAATAAAAATACAGATGTTAAGGAAGAGAACTCCCCCACCCAAGTTGCTTTTGAGAGGTCTGATCCTGGGTCACAGAAGACAGCAAGAATTTTGCCTTTTATGTCAGTAAGAGTAGAACTGGGATGAAAGGTCTTCTGGTGATTAATCGCAGTTAACAGGAGCTTTGTTTTTGACCTTAGCTGAGCTTAGGTTCGCTGATGTGTTTTAATCAGCAGTGTGAGGAACTCTGAGACACTTCTCAGATTTTTTTTTTTGCCTCAAATCATAGTTTCCTCTCTGTGCAGACCTTGGAAAAAGCTTTTCTGATGTGACACTTTAGTAAATGAAGGCCAATACTGCAGCCCAGACTTCAAATCCAGTACAAGCTGTTTTCTTCAGTGCCAAAAAGGAGCTTTCCTACTGTAATGCTTATGCTGAAAGTTGGCACCAGAGGCAGTAGACTTCAAGACAGTGGAGTAATATATTATTTTGTACACTCCTGACTACCTGCAGTGTAACATTCATAAGATTTGACACTCAGCTGGACCAGATCCTGAGCAGCCTGATCTGATATTGGACCTGTCTTGTGGGAGTGGAGCTGGACCAGGTACCTCCCTTCCCACTTTCATTACCCTTTGTCTCTGGGGAGTTATGCACAAACCCGTAATGTCTGCTGATGCAGAGAACTGGTCAGATTCCAGTTTAAGGTCAGCTATAAATATAAAATTTTCTGTTGTTTTAGGACATTCAGAGTCACAGTTTGCTTTGGTCCGTAATAGGTGCGATTAAGCTTGCTGGAGAAACAGCTTGGGTTGCTGTTACATATCCAAAGTGAGAGATCTATCTGACAAGATGTGGATTCAACTAATTAATATTTTATCTCTTTGGGGACCACTTAAAACTTTATTTATATAAAAATTAACTTGAATAAAAGTGTAAAAGTGCTTCTGAAAATTTTGCCCTGTAGCGTTACATTAGTGGTAGCACTAGAATTGCGTTTCTGTAACACCAAGCTGCTAAAGTTGCAATGGTGTAATTGAGGTTATCCAAAGGTAATTTTTTTATATTTCTTAGATAGTGACTAAGAAATAGTATGGTAGCTACAAGAAAGTGATCAAAATTAAGGGACATGTAAACAAAGTACACCAAAATGCCATAAACCATGCTAGATCTTAATAAGACGCTAATTTACTGTTTGCAGTCATGTAATATAAATCACACCAGTCTCTTTGTTCAAAAGAAAGTAAAACTATCAATGTGATGAAAGAAATATCAGTTGCCAAGTAATGAGTTTTTTGGGGGAAGTTGGCAAGCTCTCTGAGATAGAGAGGGGAAAATATGACCCTGGGGAAAATTTGAACTATGATGACTTGGTGAACGCTATGACTTTACTTCCATTCCTAAAATAGGACCGCAAGCTTGTATTCAAGTTATGATAGATATTATACATCATAGTAAGAAGATAAAAATGAACATACATAAAGCTGTGTCACTTTGCAATATGGAATATATTAACAATTTTGCCTATGGTATAAAAATAATAATAAAAAAGAAAAGATGTATTTAGATCTTTTGCTTTTATATTTAACTGTTTACTGTCTCAGAAAGCTTCCTGCATACAGACAAACGTAGACAAGTCTCTGAATTTTCATACAACCCTTTCTTCCTTGTCTGCTTGTCTGATCCCTTGCTTACTGCTAGCTCCTAGCCATCCTACTACCTTTAAAATACTTATTTGCTGCCATCTTTGCTGCCATCATTTCAGTGACTACGGTACCACTTTGTTGGATTTGGTGCTATCCTTTGCTCAGTGCTGAGGTAATTTCTAACCTTCGAAAAAGCGGTTGCTTATAATGTAAAAAATATGGTTCTATTGTGTGGATTTAATAAATAAATGAATAAATAAATAAACAGTAGCTTCTGTGCTCAGCCACTTTGCAGTCTTACACCTTCCTCCTGAGTCAGCTACTGTGCTTGTTTGCTCCATCATTATCCTGGCTGAAAAATGTCAGAGTGATGGAGTACCTATGAGCAGCTTCCCAGAGAAAAAATAAAGGGATTTGCTGAGTGAGCATGAGATGTGTTCCACAGAGAATCCTAATATCTGACGGCAAATTCAGGACAGACACAAATTCCCTTGCAAAGAGTTTAACCACTGATGGAAATACAATTGTCACAGAAGCTAAGGAGCAGAACTGCCTCTTACAGTTTTTATTTCTTTGATGGCTGTGGCTCACATATATATATGTGTGTATATATATATATATATAAAAAATGTATGCCTATATGTATATATCAGAAAAAATACATTTATACACACACACATATATTTACAGGAAAATCACATCCCCAAAATGTTAGAAAAATTAAAAGGCCCTGAAGTCAAGCCCACAAACCTTACAGGATGTCAGAATTAAGATCTAGTACATATTTTAAATAAGGTTCCCCTCTGTATGTGGAGTGATATAATCTTCAATTACATGACTGTATACTAATTTTTCCGTAGGCAGACTTTGCCCTTCAGCACATGTAAGAAGCAGAGTCCTTGGATCGAGATGAAATTCTTTTTGATTTGGCTGATTTTAGTGGGGATTTCTAGCTGCATTGCTGAACAATAGTTAACATTTGAAAACCAAAATGACCTTACAAAATAGTATTTCCCCTCCTCAGCTCCCCTTTGCCTTTCACATACACAAAAAGGTCAGCTGTAGGGTTGGGATATAAATCAACTGTTCAGCCCTCTTTTAGTGGAGGGCTACAAGCAGGTATGCATAGCTGGTGCAAGGAGGCCCTGGAGGCACCACCTTGCCACAGGTACTGAGTGGACAAGGAAGAGAAGCAGAGACCTCCTGGTCTCTGCCATAGTGGCCATCATCTTCTGGGCTTGCAAACAGCATCTCTCCACCCTCCCTCTCTTCCCCTGTTTTGCCTGCCTCACAGCTCCCTTCTTTTCCTATTTCTGCCTATTTCTTTATTCCCACCCCCATGTCCTGAGAGGCTTCAAGCCCTGTCATTCAATTTGGCATGTTTCCCTTTTCTCAAGCCTTTGAAACCCCAGTCAAGTGAAGTTTTGAGAACAGAATAGAGATACTCCCCGTCTTCTGTTCCCATTTCTGGTATCTCAGTAGGAGGGCTAGTAATTTTAGGAGGAAATCCCATTCATCGCCTCCATCCCTACAGTGACATTTGTTCAATGGCAATGCAAGCATTTATTCTACTTGGCATCAGGAACCTGCAAAGAGATGCAGCAGGCTCAGCCGCCATGTGGTAGTTGTCCAAATGTGACATGGATCATGTCATTTTGCATTGAAATTTTCATTTTTCTCTTGAAATTTCCATTTTTCCTTTAGCCAAACTCAACTCCACAGCACATCACTGAGGCTAGAGCAGATCTACCTTCCTCTGCCTCACCATCATTTTTCAGGTTGCTGGGTTTTAATACAAGAATACTTAGAATTTCCAAAGTAAATGGTTAT
>JANEMJ010025556.1:27281-65604 GCA_024361745.1 Cacatua alba
ACAACTCTGTGGTTTAGTGTTCACAAATAACTGTAACTACTTAAGGAAATGACAGAAGTACAAACCTGAACAACATAGCACTCTCCCAAGGTCAGATAGCAATGTTTGGTGAATAATAATAAAGGGTACAATATGCTAGCCTCAACTACTGCCCAGTTTTACTTGTTTCACCTCAGCAAGGAGGAAGAAGTAGGAAAGAACCAGAAGTAACAATGAAAATAATTAGCAGTATACTAAGAGTTTCTTGAAAGAGGAGATTAAACAAGGTAACAGGAGCTCATTCCTTGAATGTATAAGAGAAGGCATGATAGGTTTGTAAGAGACTGGTCTATAAGGGAAAGTCTGACAGAGGCAATGGATTGAACTCTTTAGTTCACTTTGTTATTACACACTAAAGCACTGGCTAGCTGGAGTACTATGTAAATAACAACTTACAAACTTCTACCAGGTTCTTTTTCCTTATAATATTGAGCACAAAAAACCTGATGAAACTTATAAGATATTATTAAGAAAATGTGCTGATAGCAGTCAAAAGAGCTGCAGTAGAGTATGAAGAATGGAAGCACGTACTTATTTTCCAAAGGACACAGTTCTACGAGAGCTCAACCCTTGCACATCAGGATATAAATCAAGAACTAACTAAGTGGGAACACAAAATAACTTTCATTTTAGTCATAAGGGTATTTATTGCTTGCATTTTGTAGCTCTGTCTAAAGCCTTGTGAGACATTGGCCAACACTGGTGGAGTGTTAGACGAGACATTGGCCAACACTGGTGGTGTGTCAGACAACCCACGACACTGGCCTGATCTGATATGGCAATTTTCCCGAAAACTAGAGAGCAGTGGGGTTGGATTGTTCCTATATGTTGCTATCTAATATGCTTGTCAACCAGAAACTTGATGAAGTAAGAAGAGGTTACAGTTTCATGAAGCTTCGTGTCCTGAGCTGAGACTGAAATATAGAGAAAGGCTTAGAAGGCAAATTCTTAGGATCTGAAGTTTAAGTAAAAAGAACAACAGAATTGTTGGGATCTGACCGCAGCTGTCTGATCCATTCTGCATTACATGGAGTTATTCTCAATAAAATATTCTCTAAAGTGTTATCTAATGATGCTGTCACTGGCCAGAAACGCCCTTATTTGCTCAACGTAAATATACCGGGACTGCTGTCCACAGACAGGTGAGCTTGGGTTTGGCACTGCACAGCTGACCTCACAGCTCCATCTTTTCACAGATTAAAAATCTGAGCATTTACCAGGTTTGTGGGCAGGCTTTGCAGACTGCACTGAACAACTTGTTACTGCAGCGACATTGCCGCAATCTATAGAAAGTAAAATAAGCTTGGAGCCAGCTCAAGATTTCTCAGCAGTGTTGTCAAAGCTGAATGAGGACACCCTCAGGGAGAAGATATCAATTCTGATGGCAGTGAAGAGTGGAAGAAGATGAACCACTGAGGAGAATTGGATGATGAAGGCTGGAAAAGGTCCACAACTTCAGACTTACAGGTAAAAGAGGGAGAATTGGAGGGGATCCCAGGGTTTCTATGGCCCTATGAGAGACCTATGGTGTTTACGGGGAGTTGTGCAGACTTTGGAGGGCTGTCAGTGCTCATGGGACTATTTCTTTCTCTCTTATCATTCAGCCTGTCATTTTTTGGAAGAAAATGTCATACCTATTTACCTGCGACTGCTTCCTGTCTGGTACTAGTGCTTCTACTTCCTGCCCAGGTGACCATGTTACCTGTGCATCCCTGCCAAAAGTCCCCTCTCATGTCTGCACTAGCATCCTGTTCCTGACGGGGTCTTCAGAGCTTTTGCTCACCTGAGCTGTTGCTGCTCTGTGAGAGGGAAGGAAGGGGACAGAGCAGGGGCAAGGCCTTCTCCTGAAAGAGGGAAGGCCTTGCACAGAAAGGGCAAACAAGTGAGTGAGAAGAAGCCAGACAGGAGAGCACTGGCAGAGGACTTGGGAGGTTGAACTCAGAGGGTTAGCATAATGTGTTGCTCTAACACCAGACCTTGTCTCTCCCCCGTTTCTCCAAAGCAGGGACCCTGGCATGCTTAGCTGTCAGCTACCTTAGGCAAATGCTGACTTTATATATAAATCCAGTCTTGTACTTGGCTACATTTGTTTGAGCTACAGTCACCTCTTTTGGTTTACAGCAATAGTCTAGCTCAACTTACCCTGTCCTGGCACTTTTTTTAGGGTGGGTGGTCAGCTTTAGAGAGGGAAATTAAGGGCAAGGATTACTGCTGCACCCGCAGAAAGCTTCTGCACATTGTCAAAGTTGTTTGTCTGAGACTTAGACAAACATCTTGGGAAAATCCAGCCTCCATACTTGTGTGCATCCCACAGTCAAAGCACAAGCACATATTTATCAGAAACCTATCATGTACCAGATGGTAGAATAAAATGGTTGTTTAAACACACTGTGACTTAGGGTAACCTGGCATAGCACATTCTCAAAATATGCCGCATGTGTTTCTTCACAGATCTCAATTAAAGTATAGCAATGAATAACTTCTTAAAAATCCTGGTACAACAACATGCCTTTTGTTTCTTACATGTTATCTAAGAGTTGCTGCAGCAAACACAAGAAAGGAATCAGATATGGAATTGAGCTTCACTGAATACAATGCTGAAAGAGGAGTTTTCTTTTAAAGCGTAGGCCTACACCTGTTTAGTGGGTGAAGTCCTGAGGGACTTGCATGCTAGAATCTACCCAAAGCACTGAACTACCATCAGGTTATCTGGCTGCTCTCCTCTGCAGGCCAGATCTGTGCCCTTCACAATATTCTGGCCCAGGATGCACACAAGCCCTGCTTACGCACAGTTCTTGGTCAGATGTGGAAAGAGAATGCTTTGTCTGTAGTGGGTTCACATTTCCCTGTTTTGGGGCTCTGTGAGGAAGTTACGCCAGTCTGTGTGGTCAAAATACTCTTTGTCTAGCATCTGTGCATGAAGAACAGCCCTCACTCCCTACCTTTTGTGGCTGTGTTGGGCCTGCTTCCATTCATGAGTTATGAATAAGCCATGGAGCTTATTCATAAACCCTGGAGTTTCATAAAGCTATGATAGTAGCAATTCTCTTTAATAAATAAAGCAAAATAAACTGGGGAAAAGGCAACTTTCTCTCTGTTTGCAGCATACCACTGCCTTGTATTAATGGGTAAATATCCTGTGTTCAGGATATACATATACCAATTCAGAGCCCTGGATGAACTCCCCAAAGCTTTTTGAGAATCTGCAATATATTAGGCACCAGCTTCCTTGGGGGTGAACTTCTCTGGGATTTTGATCAAACCACGTACTCCATAAGAAAATGTTTCTTATCAAATTTTGATATGTACACTGCTACAGTTTCTTAGTTACCAGTTCCCAAATCCTTAAGTAAAAAGAAAAATAAAAACATTGCACATGAATATTCAGTACAGGTTTGATTGTTTTAATTTTTCTCTCTATTACATAGCTGCTTTTCTCTTCACTTGGAAGAAGCATTATTGCTCACATGTGATTCATAATCATCTCCCCCACTTCCCATCTCTGCTTTCTCTCCTGAGCATGACTTACTAAATTTTCTGACAGTATTTTTTGAAATACTTTCCATGTCTGCTAATGCTGTGGAGGAAATAATGCTGGGAGATAGCAGAGAGCAAGCACTTTTCTGTTACCTGAAGAACCTCCACTACAAATAATGGCCAAATATACTTTTACACCTCAGCTGGTCTTCCTTATAACAAATTTTAGTTGCCAGATTTATCGATGTGATGCCCATGCCAGAATCTGCAAACTTGGCTCATAGAATCCAGCTGGTGACAGTCAGAACAAATCTCTGTAAACCGAGTGGGCTGGATCTGAATGCAACTGCAAGACAATAAACACTCAATTCTCACTGCAGTTAGTTGTACACAATATCTCTCTAGAGAAAAAATCCCCACTTTTTAATCTGTCAACAATAGTTTTATCAGTAGGCAAGATTTCTTGTGAGTTGTACCCCATTCTGTTAAGCATATGGTCAACAACTTGCTGTGTCAAAGGAGCAGTAGCATGTGTCTGTGAAATGCAAAACACCACAGGATCAATTAAAGCAGAAGAAATATTAAACAACCAAAATGTATTAGAATGGTCTCTTCTGCCTATGCAAGGGCCAGCACAAAAATCTGAATTTTCTTGAATCCATTTAGTCTTTTAACCTACTTGATTACCTTTTTTCATTAAAAGCACTTGTCTTTGTCTAGTTAGTTGCATTGCTTTTAGAATTATTTTTTTTTAAAGCTGTGTGTCACAACTGCTCTTTCCTTGTAAACCAAGCATACGTAGTGTAAAATGGCTTGCTGATGTCTGAATGTTTTTTAATTCTGAGAATTAGAAATAAAGATATCTCCTTCAGGTGATTGCCAGAAGTTTTGTAAATATGATGGCTTGGGACCAGAGGACAAAGAACGGCATCTTGATACTCTCCCAAGCTTTGTATTCTGTGACCTCCATGTTTTCACTTTTCTTCATCTGTAACTACAGTGTGGGAGAGGAAAACATGCACAAAATCTAGCAATTTTGCATTTAGATTTTAAAGTGATGGTGACTGGGCACTTCAGACTCTTCTCAGGTTTGTGCTCGTTAGGACAAGGTTTTAGAGCCTAAGGCAAGGGAAAGCCTAACAGCCATCAAGGTAGAGACACTGGTGGGGTAACCTTACAGGCACCTGTGATCTGATGTCATGTCTATAAATTGGAAATCACAGAGAGGAGAGTAATTCATCAAAGTGCAATTCATAGTTAATTTTCACATTAATTGTACCAGAAAGAAAAGAAAACAAGTAATATTATCAAGATCAGTAATAGGATGGAATTAGCTGGTTGTGTCTCACCAACCTAAGTCATAAACAAATGTAACACATGGAATTATTGACGAATGGCATTCATATGATTCATACTCTGTTCCTATCCTATTTTGGGTACTAAATGATGTTGCTGAAATAGAAAAACAGAACTACTAAAAAGTTTAACAAAGTAATTTAAAATAAAAAATAATTAAACCCAACAACTTCTAAAACTCTACAGATGAATAACACTTTATGAAGAGTAAATGAGTGTATGCATACGTGTTATTGAAATATGACTGTCACTAATTTTAACATTATTTCCATTTTTATCTGAAAGGATAAACTATTATTTGTTCAATATTCATATAATGCAGAACATTCGGGGCTGTGATTAGATCTCTTGAGCACTGCAGTAATTAGTAATGGATCAGTAAAAGAAATGATGAGGAATGTAGAGGCCAATGTCTTCGATAAGAAGGATTCCATTGTGGCATTATTTAGGTTATTACTAAGAACACAGAAAACTTCAAAGGATATCTTTATTCCATAGTTGTAAGACAAGAGTAGATTATTATTAACATACTTCAGTAATCAAACTTAAAGGGATAATTCGATTATATGTTTATTTAGTAAAGAAAACCTGTCTCACAAAATACTGTTGTCTTAATATCAAAGATCCTTAAAAATAAAGAAACAAAATAAGTAAATTGGATAGTACAATATGGATATATTAGTAAATAGTTTCTTCTAAGAAATGTCCTTACTAAATCAAAGTGCAGGATTTAGAAACAGCATTGAAGGTCATTTCCCAGTTGCTGCTCAAGGTCATGCAGCATCCTTATGTGCATATTCCAGAGAAGGTAGAATAATTTTCAAGAAAGTTAATTTACAATAACTCTGTATTGTATGAATATAGGATTTAGTGTTAAAAATAATGGAAGCTAAACAATCAGTTCTGTTAAGTACCGTATAAAGACAAAGATGAAATAATTAATGTAAAGATTGATTAAATGCTCTCAGTTATTCTGGAGACTAGTGATGCTTTTCCAAAATGTTGTCAAATGCAAAGCCCATATTACAAAAACAAGTTAAATACTGACCAATTTAAGGTGCAGAAAAGAAAAAATAAAACCAAACCCACAAGCCAAAACTCTGAGCTTTTGGTATTTAGTTAGGGTAATCGCTATCTGGTTTAGTTGCTGAACCAGAATGGAAATATAGCAGAATTCAAAAGAATGTGGTATTTGCACACATTGAATAGCTTCCATAAATAGAAACATGGAACACATTGAATATTATATAAAAATATATTTTACTCTTTATTCAACACAAGCATGAACGTGTAAGCAAAACTAGAAATTAAGAGAACATTCTCCTTCTTATGCCCCTAAAGCACACAGATGCTAGCTATTATAAAAGGGAGAAAGCAAATTTTTTTTCTTTTGCATGTATTACTTGATATGCAAGCACAGAACAGAGCTGAATTTGTAGGAAGAGAATGGTGCTGATAGTGCTAGTAAATCCTCAGATATGTTTATATTGGTAAATTAATTTTACTACGGCTAGTGTCATAGTAGTAGTACAATACTATGGCTTCATAGTATGGATAATTGTCAGGACAACTTGAGTATCCTGACAATTCTGTGACCTCTAGAATGAAAGGTAACTCTAAGACAATAAACTCAGAAAGATTATAATACATACTTGTCTAAGGTTCATACAGTGCAATGTCAGGCAAATGCCCTGCAAGAATTATGATCTCTTTGTTCTTTAGTTATAGTAAAACCAGTGAACAAGGTAACTTAGTAAATTAGGTTATGATTAAATTCAGCTTAAAAGACAAACTGCAAACTGTATCTTCTTATGGTTGCAATACATTTCATGTGTATTGTGTGTGTAATAGAGACAGTTAAATCAGTTACCAAAGCAAACTTATCTCAGATATCAGACAAATCCTGTAATTCAGCCCAATTATTGTTTTCAAGAGAATAGTTTAAGATTATGGAGACTGCTTTGGAGTAGACTATTTTCTCTTTTGATTCTGGCATAGCCTTCTCAGTTAATACATGAAATGAGAATTCTGCACAGAAATCTGTTGAGGCATGCTAAGGTTATTGATTTTGGATATTTCTGAAATCAGAGCCTAGCAGGAATCTGAATTTTGGAAAGAAGGATTTGGATTCCAGTCAGGTGGCTGTTCTAGAAGAGTGGTTTTTTTCACTCTTCAAGGACAAATTTTTACCTCCTTTGAAGTGCAGAAATTCCCATATATTTAGTAATAAATGTTGATTCACCTTCTCTCTGTCCTTCAGATTTAATTGCAATAGTCCCTCCCTTATTTGACCTTGCATTTTGTCATATGGTTGTCAGTTTATGTTGGTACCTTTGATTGATTTTCAGAAAAGTACCAAAGTCACTAACTCTGTTAGTCGAAGTCCTAAACAGGTTTTGAGAAGGTGTCTCTTCCTTAGAGAAGAGCATCAAGGGGCTAAACACTTCTTATTTGTATTTGGTAGCAATTCAAGGACATTGTCAAGTCAGAACAATTCTGACCTCAGTGTCTTTTGATATTGAAATAGTGAAATTGGGAATATCCATCTATTCTTGAATCACTTTTAAAATTGACCAGGATTCCACCCAGTGGTATCAATGCATAGCTCTTCCTTCAGCCTTTCTATATTGGTGTTTTAAATTTTTTTTTCAGTTTAGCAGTGAACTCAGTTTGATACTGGATAGTGTGTCCACCGTTTAGGCAGGGTAGGTGGCTCTGCATATTACCTAAATCAATTAAGTGGCATTTAACTTTCAGAAAAGTTAAACTTTTTATGCATTACTCTTCTTTTCCTGTAATGCTTTTAAATCTAATTTAATATTGTTAATTAAATTATTTCAGGATTGAAATAGCATTAGAGAATTATTTTTTTCTGTGGGAAAATTTGGCTCTGATATTACTGAATAATAATTGCTTGAAATTCTAGCATTTTTCTAGGTTTATATCTAGCTTTCACTTGGGGCAGCACACTGCACTTTGAATTAAAAGTAGAAGGGTTTAATTCCATGAACTAATTCTGATCTCAAAGAAGAAACTTGATCCTGCCACCTTCTGGGGTAGAAGCCCTAATTCCCCTGAGATGCTTCTCAGGTGCTTCCATAGTTTCTAACATATCAATAACCCTTGTGTCTTTGCTGCTACGTGGGTCTCCATCCCCATGATCAAAGAACCCGGAATTCTGGGTGACAGCAGGCTCACAGCCAGGTCCTGATCTGTTTCTTCCCTCATCATTCCCTGCAATTGGAAGGATATTCAAGTACACTGCTTGTGCTCCTGATTTCTTAAGCAGTTTTCCCAAGGCCCTGAAGTCTCTCTTGCTTGCTTTTGGGCTTCCTGTTGCAACTTCATCACTGCCTACCTGAAAAATCAATAATGGATAATACTCTGAATGCTGCACCAGGTTAGGCAACTTTCTCTCCACGTCTTTAACTCTGGGACCAGGAAGGCAGCAGAGTTCCCTAAGAAGTGGGTCTGGTCTGCATATTGGGCCTTCTGTTCCCCTCAGGAAAAAGGATCCTATGACAATGACCTGTCTTTTTTACTTTATGGAAGCAATTTTGTCATAAGGCACAGGCCAACTTAACCTCGGTGACTCCTCCAACCTAGATGAACCATTGTCCCCGTCATTGTTTGGTTCCACTTCCACTGGAAACACTTAGCATTGCAAAATACTCTTGGCAATATCCTAAGTAACTTTGAAAATACCTGCAACAATGTTCTCATTTATGTTGCTAATAATATCTCCTAACTCAAATTCTCAGTTTTTGCTCCTCATCTTTATAAACATTCCTGTAGTTAGTAATAAACTCTTTGTACTGAAATCCATATTCATCACTTCACCTAGAAGGACCCATATTTGCTGCAGTCTGATGAGCCCATCTTGCTGAGGCAGTAGAAACATGCAGCTTTCTATGGCCAAAGGCACACAGGGGGGTGATATTACTGTTCTCATAACTAGTGCTCTTAACTCCTCATCCAGAATGACAGGTATCTACTTATGGCAGGACTGACAGAGTGGAACTGGATATAAAAATGGGACTGTCCATAGCAAGATGTCTCCATGCTCTAAATTTGTATCCTCTGTTTAATCATGTAAGCATTACTGTAAAATTGGTAAGAATAATGTATATAGCTTGCAGAACCTCTTGCAATATTGCATCATGGAGCTTTGCATGAATGTATAGTTCTTATAGGATAAGAATTTGGGAGTGTTGGCTGCTCTCTTAATACAAAAAACATTTGTGCTTCTAGAGTTGTGTGACTGTAGAACAAAAAACCGCTTGAGTGTTTACCACACTAATCTAAAAATCTGGGAACTTCTGTGGGTCTAGCACTTCCTTGCACGTGTTTTGAATCACAGGGAGAGTGGCAGGCTGGCTGATTAGTCCAAAAAGAGAAAAACTTTCCATCACATAAAGTAGAATGACTATTTGTTTTAGCAATTCCTAGCAGCTTGGAGGCATGCCTGTAGCCAGTTACATCATTCTCAGCTTCCTGGGTGCACTTGTAAACACTCATCACAAAAGGTCTCATTCATTTTGGTACACAGAAGCTTGAATCAAAGCATTCTTTATAGAACTCTTGAAAAGATGCTGTTGAAGTTGAGCTTTAAGAATAATTATCTTTGAATCTTTGGGCCATTATATCTTATCAAAGTATTAATGAAGCAACACAAACATCTAAACAGTGAGAGCTGAAATTTAGGCATGGAAAGAAAAGTGGAAGAGTGAAAGACTGTCCTTTCTCTTCTGTCTCCTGGAATATTTTAAAGAGACTATTTGTGATCAACAGCAATGTATTTTTCTCCTAGAAAAGAAGATTTGCAGAGGTCTAAGCTTTGTCTTAGGTTACGAAAAATCCAAACTAATAATAAATGTAACAGTAACCTTTATGTGGAAAGGACAGTTGTGTATGTTGGTAGAGAGGCATACATGATTTAGGTCCAGTTGTCCACTAAAATAACTAGTTCATTTTTTACTAAGTAGAGAATGGCAAAATTTCATATTCATCAAAATCTTCTGTATCAGGAGCTCATTTCATGACAGTTTTGCAGCTCTTGAGATGTGCTGTTCCACTGACTTCATAGGCCATATCCATTCTGCATCCTGGGCATTAGATAGACTGAAACCACTGCACACAGAGATATCACATCAATAAGGCATGATGTAACATGATGCAGGCAGACTGAGCTCATGGGCTTCAGACAAGGTTTCCTCCAGGTCAGATTCCATCACAGACTTGCAATAAAATACCATCTTTCCCACTGTGTTTGTGGTTGAAGTAAGCCTGGTAAACTGATTATTGAGGTATGTGACCACTACAGGCTGTGGCCCATCACTGGCTCAAGAAACTAAGGGACTTGACTTTTGTCAGTGCAGTAAGTGCAAAGAGTCTTTGAAGCTGCAAATCAACTGATCCCTGAACAAATGCCCTCAATAACAGTGCACGTTGCAGAAGAGGCACGTCCTTCAGCATGTCTGTCTTCTCTTTGTTGCATATTAGCTTTGCTTGTGCTATGATTTGAGCAGTTGCTCATTTTTCACGTATTGCATCTGGAGTGACTCCAAGGAAACTGGGAGGTAGTCTTATTGACATCTGGTGGCTGACATATTAGCAAGGACTTTGGCTTCCATTTCTCACTTACCTTCCTGAGATCATTGTATTGTTGAATAGTACCAGCAAGGAGGATCAACAAAACTTTACAGGTTCCTGTGAAATCAAGAACTATGAACTGAGTGCAATTCACAGTGTGTTTCTACTCCATTGCATGATATTCTCATATTTTTTGTGCAAATGTTGGTAGAAAAAGAGCTTGTGATTTGATTCCTTCAAGTGTTTGTGTTGGGAGAGCTCTTGTCGCATATGTTCACAGAGAGTGAACATAAAAGGGGCCTGAGGATAGACAAAAAATCTGTTTGACTATCTGACAAATAGTTACAGAAACATTTTGCATATTTACCCATCTTCTGAAAGAAACATATTGCTATGCAACAAAAATGTGTTTACTGTAAAATGACATAGACAGTAACACTTAGAACACACTTGAAAGAGCTGGATTTTGTAAGCAGTTCATTTGCATAGAAACACAAGAACATTTGAAATTTAAGAGACAGCATCAAGGGATAAAAGACATTTATGGGGACCAGTCTCCGTTAACCTCAGGTTTGTATAGTTTTCCTCTCAGGATTGAATATTTGTTTAACTACTGAATCAGTTCATGAAATCATTCTGTGTCCTTAAAGGTATAGCAACTGCCTTGCCACCAGATTAGTCTAAATTCCTCTTGAACTGATGTTGCTAAATTTACATAACTTTGTTATATCACTGGCAACTTACATTTCTATCACTTCATGCAAAATAAATTCGTTCTCACTTACGGGGTAGTGCTCCTTCTCAGTTACAGCCTGAGACCTGCCGATTTTTACTTAGTTATCCCAATAGATGGTTGGCATTCATATTCATTTTTTCTCTCCTCTCAGCCAGGCTGTGCCTCAGTGAGACATCAAACTGAAGCCAAATTGATGTAGCATATTCAAATTTCAACCTTGTTACAGAAGAGAATGCCAAGAGTTTAAAAATGTCAGACCTTTGAGATTGAAGAATAAGATGTTGGAAAAGAAAACTTTCAAGCTCAGCAAGATGATGACTTCTAACTCTGCAAGTTCTATGTGAACATCTCTAAGTAGCTAAATGAAAGATGTCTTCAAGCACTAATGACAATAGAATGGTAAATGTAGCTATTATGATGTGTATAAAAACCTGAAAATAATTTAATTATGCAATTAAGTGACAAAAATCCTTCTTCCCAATCCAATACTCTAAACTGCTACATTAGAAAACAGGCTTTGGAAACCCAAGCTTTGTAACAAGTTTCAGTTACTTATAGTTAATATGAGATTAAACATATTTTGCTCAGGGATTCATTAGTGGAAAAGAGATTTTCACCTCTGGATAGCTATGTCAGATCATGCCTGGGTTTAGAGTAGAAGGTTGTTACCCTTTCTGTGTAGCTGTGCAGCAGTTTCTCTAATTTTCTGCATGTTTTTGTGCACAATGCAAGCTTTTTCTGCTGATTGCAGTGCAAAGAGGTTAAGGCTTCCTGTTGATTTGATTGTACAACTCCTGGACTTTCAAATTTGAACTAAAACATAAAAATAGAAATTTCTCTTAGATATTACCCTTCCAGGAAGCATCTAGATTCTTCAATGGTATTTGCTGAGGCTTGTGCTATCCCTCCTCTATGCCTTAGAAAGTGACACTAGAGCTGTTTTAGGCTAAACAGGAGAGTGGATGTGAACCATGTCTAAGCCGGTAAAGTACTGAAATGGTACATGGTGGATATCCACATTGGAGAAGGTAAGAAACAGTGAGTTAAAATTGTCACAAGAAATATTCATGTTGGCATACATGATATGGTAGCAATATTCTGACGATACATAGAATGGAATGGCTGCAAAAGCATGACTGTCTTTAGAGATTTGTAAGAACGAATTAAATTACCATCTATTAGTAGTAACAAAATATTAACAGTGACCCCATTTTGGAATAGTGACAATCAACTGGCTTACCTTTTGTGTTCCTTTAAATTTGTGTTTTCCTATGATTCAAGGTCATCTCTGTTCACAGCCATGTTTTCTTAATCCCTAATATTCACACAACAGTTGAAAAGGATGTCGATAACTGATGTATCACTAACTAAGGTTGTGATGGCAGTTTAAAGCTTAAGGTAAGAATATATGTTGATAATAACAAAGATGAAACATAGGTAATATAAAATTAGGCTAAGGCAGAGCAATTATCACCTTTGTTAGTAGTAGCACCAGTATGCTAAGGGGCTTTCTTTTTCTATTTACAGGGTACAACTTTTCTGCACCAGCAATATACATGAAAAGGACTTCTAGCTAAGAGACACTTAGTTTAGAGCAAATACTGAAACTTTACAGATGCTTGCCTGCAGCTGTACAGAAAAGACAAACAGCCTCCAGACAAGCCAGCTCCATAGAGCTTTTTACTTGCTTAGTTTTAGCAAGATATATATGAATATCTAAGCAGATGGAAAACAAGAGCTAGGATGAGACATTAATAGAACCCACTGGGAATCAGGGTCCTGAAGTTGCCAGAAGCTAAGTATCTTCAACTCTCTGTGTAGTGGGGGAGACATAAGGATGCACAACACTGTGCTGAAACAGGTCACGGAGAACAAGATACATCAAAGCCCCATCTTGGCAGTGTCACAGGCTGGAACGAAGTGAGAGGGTTGTGCAAGTAGCTATAGAAATAACACATGGAAAGAAAATAGAAGGGAAAACCTGCTCTGTCACAATGCCTGAGACATATGCTACAGATGAAATTTTGCTTCTGTAGAGACCTGTGTGTTTGCACCCCAGAAGATGTTTTAGCCCTGGAATAGTTTAGTTGAATTTTTCCTGGTGTGGATGGACAACAGGATTACCCTAATGCAGTAAGCCTCATCCTCAGCTTTATTTCATTTACACTGACTGGACTCAACGTAAGGTCTCTGTGGGCATCCAATCTTTTTCAAGGTTTGGTTGCTGAGATGCCGTGCCAGCTTACACACAGTGCAGCTGAGGGCTGCCCCTGTGAGGGTGCTGTGATGGCTGATGAACCCCCAGGGTCCAGGAGCACTGGGGACTCCCCGTGGTGGGTGGTAGGTCAGGGCTGTCCCACTGCCCCAGCCAGGAGCAAAGGCAGCCAGAAGATAGTAAGGGACAGCCCCAGACATGGGCATTGGGCACCTCTCTGTGGATGCAATGGGATGTGTCCCTTGGGTAGGATCAGGATCAGACCCATGGAGGGAACTGGTGTCAGAACCAGCCCCTAACTCATTACCACAGGCTTGGCTGATGCCTGGCTGCCAGGCCCAGCCCTGCTGCCCATGGGGACCCACAGGCATGGCCCATGCTGCTTCTGACACTCAGCCTCTTTTTACCTCATGGCAATGAAGTTCAAGTGGTTACACAGTTTTAGTCTCATCCAACTGGTGCTTAAAATTTGTAAACTGTGACCTGAAATTCCTCTGCTCTCTTCCTTAGTAACTGCTGCTGCTTATCTGACCACCTCTGTGGTGTCCAGCTGTGCCACTTGCCTCTGTATCTCTCCTTACTTCTTTGATGATATGCTTCAGGCACAAACATCTTCTGTAGTACTCACCAGAAGGTGAACTAACTGCAGCATCTCCCTGCCTTTATCTTTATTGGTAATGCCATTCCTCAAAACCTCCACAGCTTATGCCACAGCAGCCTTCTCTTTCTTTGCCATCTCTAAGGAAGAGGATGCACCATGAACCTTTCTCCTCTCTGTTGGCTACCCTGAGTGGGGGCTGACAAAGTTTTAACCTCAAATCTATTGTGGGAGTTTGATCAACAGACTCTAGCTCTGACACAGGAGGCCAAAAGCCTTTGAGGAGTATGACTGCCTTGTTTATTAAGCCTGTCCAATTACAGCCAATGAATGCTCAAACTAATTTCTAGTCATAGCTACATAAAGTGTCACTGCTTGAAAGAAACAACATGATCAAATGTTCTCTTGTGTTCCACTTTTCCGTTCTCTTTCCTCCCTTTGAACTTGAGAACCTTGGGCAATAGGCATAATATTTCTTTGTGTAAGTGGAAAACACCTTACTAAGAAAACTAATTAATTCAGACAGAAGTATCTGCCTTTTTCTAGATCTACAGAAAATCAAATGCAAGGTGGAGCAGTAAGTGGAAAAGGAGGGTTTTCCTTGGTTTCAGCTTATTGCAGTGAAATTCACTGCTCTGCCAGAAGTAACATCACAGTAATGAGTAATGTCATGGAGGTCTCCGTTAAGTGCAAATTTTGGATGAATATCATACCATATTTATTGTGAAACAGAATCATTGTTCTTAGAAAGGCTGAAAATGAGCTCTTCTACAACAGAATGTATTTTCTTCCCTTGCAAGTATCATACATTTTTGACACACTGAAAGTTGAAAAGAACAAAAAAAGACAGGTACATGAGGAATATGTAACTTCATTATATCATTTCTGCCAAATAGCATTCTATATGTCTATAGAACATGCTATATACCCTTGGGTGGCAAGAAGGGAAGAGTTTCTCAGTTGAGTTGGAAGTAATCTATTGGAAGATTTCTTCACTGAAGTTGCAGTCAGACAAAGGTAATTCAGTTTCAGAGACAATGTAGTAGATTTTGAAGTTGTGCTATATGCATTTAAAGGACTTTTGGCCTCCCTTTATAATTATGCCTGGAAGATCAGCATTTTTTTAAGTCCCAGATCCATGACTTCCTCTGTGGTCAAGGATTTTTAGGGCTTATATGATTCTAGCACAGGTCAATGACCTGAGTGCTGAGGCTTATTTCTCTCTTACAGTTAACTAAAAAAAAAAATTCAATGTGAAACAAAATCAAATTTTGAAATCATTGAAAATATTTACTATCCATTCAACATCCTAAAAATCTTGTTTGCTGTTTTCCCATGGTGCTGTCATTTATTCAACAACAGACTCAGTGGCCCAGTCTAGCAGATACTGTGGTGAGCTGGTTTTCGAAATGCCTTCAAGCCGCTCTGTGTTTGTGTGTGTCTGTAAGCATGTGTGTGTACACTCATCTGAAATTATCAGCATGTTTGGTGTGTGAGCATCATCAGAAACATAATACATTCCGTCACCTATGTGAGAAGCTAAAGCAATGTGTAAAAACCTACTGGATAAATGCATTTTGTGCCATGAAATCCTATCACCTGCGAAGGCACGTGTTAATGCTTCAGGAATACATACGTACCACAGATAGTGTTGCAGACTGCAGAAACCTGGAATGTGTTTGTGTTCCTGTAGCTCTTTCATTAGCATTTAATTATTTGTTCAGGGCCAGTGTGTTGCTGCTGCTTATCTATATATTGACACTATTGGTTACATGTGGAGCATTTACTTGTATCTAACTTTGTTTGCAAAGACTATTTCAAGATGATGCCAGTGGGGGTGGGGCGTGAAAGGAAGAAAGAGAGAGAATATTTTTAATTAGTCTTGTGTAGGCAGGAGGGAGAGGACAGATGTACATTGTAAATGTGTCTTTTTTTTTTTACATTTTTCTTGTGATATCAAGCAGCAAATAGACCAATCACAACAGTCCAGTAGCTTTATTTGTGCTGGTTTTGGGTGACTTTGCACTGCTAAGCACCCTTATGATGCCTTATTGTTGTTCCTGCTTGACATTCCTTGTCCTTGACATCTCCCTTCCCTTGAATCGATGATGACTGCCATCTCAGCCCTCAGGCTTCTCCACGGCTGCTTTCAACTGAGCTAGCCTCATCCGTTATTTCCTGCTGCCCTACTTTTGCCCCTCACCACCCCCTCTTTTAAAGTCTACAGCAACTTTAATTCAGTTTGCAAGCATGGCTGTTGTGGAAAGCTTTTTTGAAAGGCAGGAGGTTTATGCACACGGCTGAATCTCTGGTGGAAATTTCCTTGCTCTGGTGCGCACCGTTGGCACGGTATCAAGGGGGCTGGCTGCAACCAGCCTGCACCCTTTCAATGTGGTCTGACACAAAATGGCAGCTTGAGATGAGCACAGTCACTTGCCTGGATAATACATTTAAATATAAAAGCGAACAATTCATGGTAGCAATGTTGTTTCTCGATGGATATGGCTATCATGAGGTAATCGCACCCATGGGGGATTAAAAGCACTCGTTTATTCTTGGTGCTTGATATACCCCAAGGACATGATTATCCCATGCCAGTAGTCATATTTCATGTTATAGCTTATTGCTTAATTGCAACATCATACCAAAAAAAAAAAAAAAAGAAGAAAAGAAAAAAAGGAAAAAGGAAAAGAATAGAGATGAGGTGAGATATTGCTGAGATCATCGTAAGAGCCTATGATAGTTTCTGAGCTGCTAGCTACGTATATTAATTAACCCTTCTCAGAGAAAAACCACAGAGGCGTACTTTCAAGAGAGATTCCCCCTGCTTCTCACACAAACAGATATGTGGTATAGTCCCTCTCTTGGTATCTCATGCACTGCTCCAGGCACTTGATGTCAAAATATACCAGCTGAGAGTGTAGGATAAGAACAGCCGTAGGCTTTCCTCTGGTCCTCAAGACATTTCAGATCTATACTTTCCTGATTAGTATAATACCCTGTTTCATCAGAAGCACAAATATTTTTTCTCCTGGTCTCCAAATGGGCAACTTTTACAGCAGTACATGAACAACCTTAACATAAAGAAAACAGAAAACATAGAAAATTCACCTGGGAGTCCAAAGCTCTAACCTATATTTATTTTTATTCCATTGTGAGAAACATTTAAAAAATTCCATAACATTTATAACTGCACATCTATTTGAAATAATTGAAACAGAAACGCTAAAAGAAATTACATTTTGCTAATCCATTTACAATGGTATAAATTGCTTCTCATAGCCAACTGCCAGGCTGGCTCTTCTATTTAATAACTTTAATACTGAGGTTCCCTGAGGCAAGGAGACAGTTATCCCACCAACTGCAGAAGGTTTTACTGAAGTGTCCCCTGGCTATTGTCCAGAGACTGTGAAGGAGCTCTGCTAACAGGTCCAATTGCATTCCCTGTCTCTGACAAATATAGCTGTTATATGTTTTAATGCAAACTAATTCAAAGTGAAGGAGAAAAAGGCATAAACAATGCATCCCAGCAAATCAAACTGTTTTATTAGTATACAACTGTGGCTGGGTGACTAATAATTTATAATTATAAAATATGTTGTTATATATGTTTTGAGAACCTGGGACTGAGCAAATATGACCTTACTCCCCATCAGAATCACAGATATACCTTAAATTTAAAGGACTCTCAGAGAGAAATAGTGTGTAGAAGGATAACTCACAAGCATGGTTATTTGATAGTTATTGCTCTATACAATACAACTGTATCTATAGCATTTATTCCCATACTCAGTAGCACCATGGAAGATAATTCTTTCTCCCCTATCTCCAAGATGACCTGCATTAGGCTGACTTTCTTTTCAATCTGTGAGTAAACGTATTTTCTCTGGCTATGATCCCTTTCTTTTTTTGATGTGTTGGTTTAAGTGGAATCACTCAGCATAGAGAAGATCAGGATCCAGCCAATTTTCCCTACTGTGAACTCTGCAGTACTCTTGGTTTCTTTTGCTCATCATATAAAGGACAGTGTTAGATTCGGGCTCAGCAGCACTGAGCACAGAACTCAACAGCTCAGCACACTCTTAATTGCTTCAGAATGAGATATGTTAGAGGAGCCCCAGGTTTCTCCGAAGACTGAAAAGTTGCTGACTAATGTGAATGAATCCACTTTTCAATAGTAAGACTGTTCTGCTCTACATGTTTAAATGTTGCAAAACGTTAATTGTTTCTGAGGCTTAAAAGAACATGCACTTTCTTATAATGGGGAAGACTGAAAAAAAAAAACCTAAGTGAATTTTTTTTCAGAAGTCTCTGAAATAGAATACAAAGAAATTAGCAAAGTGTATTAAAATATGTGGAATTCATGTTTTTGATTAAAAATAATTAAACATTATTGAAAATAGCAGAGGCATTACCAGCTATGTTTGTATTTTCAAATTGTATTGGTCATAACTGCTAACCATCTATGAATTATATAGGATCGTGACTGCTTTTTTTTTTATTATTTCTCTCAAAGAATTACATTTTTATTTTCAGGAAAGTTGCCCTGAGGCAGACTTGAAATTGTTCTCAAGCAGATAGTATAATTAAGGATTGATCTGCACAGTGGGGAGAAGTTGGATGAATCAGAAACTGACATTTCTTTTTTTCACTTTGTCCTTGTGACTGAAGGTCTGGATTCCTCCCAGCTAACATAAGACACTTAACTGTGTAGAAGATGTAGAGTTAGGAATTTAGATATCCTTGATTGTCAAGGATTGTCAAAGACAGATAGGTACTTCCAGCTGGCAATTTATCATATATCTTGTCATTGACTTTAGCAGAAGCCTAGGGCAAATACTCTCCTGACTTAAGACACCTCAGGTAGGTGCCTGAAGTTGAAATGGGATGAAAGCAGGCTGAAAATTTTGGTTTACGTAAGCAGAGACTACCTGCTCTCAATCATCTGACATGGGAACAGTGAAGAATATTCACACAGCAGAGGGAGATCTTTGGTTTGTCTTCAGTACCTTCATTCCCTCCTTTAAATATATTTTTGGATTAAGAATTGTTCAGCAGGATGTCAGGAACTGGTCTTGGGATCCCCATCAAAGGCATGAAGACTCTAATTTACATGTCTCTAGTTTGACCCCAGCATTTTTATCAAATTTCATGAAGAAATGGGTGCCTTGTGCAGTCAACATCTTTTCTGCAGCAAATTCTGGGTCCTGATGTTGTAGTGTTTCAACATATAGGGATATATACGAAGATTGGTATCTTGTGCCTTGTTACTTCAAGCTACAGTAGAAAATAGTAACTAAGCAAATTAATCTGCTTTGGCACGCATGATACATGCTTTGTTGAAAAACTATTTACATAATAAATCAATTAAAGTGTATATTTAACAAGCCACATGCATTGAGAAAAATATAGTAAGTCTTTCAAAATAGTACCTGGTTGAGATGACTTAAAAGATACACTGCAAATAAAAATTGTTCGGGTTATGTGTCACCTATGGAGCTCTTTTTGCGCAATATGAAACTATCTATCATTTATATATAATCATGCTGCCACATAAACAATAAAATGCAAAAGGCCATAAAATAACAGCACAGAATACCATAAATAGCACTTGTGCAACTTATCTGACCCAAGACTGAGAGGATCAACAGTCATTATCTACAAATGCTTATGAAATTCACTTTGGTTATAATGAAGAGGAAACAGGAAGATATGTCTCAAAATAAACCGGAATTTAATCCAGTGATATTCTATACAGTGGCCTGACTTAAGACAGTAAACCTCTTGCGCTCAGTGAAGCCTCAAAAAACATCAACTTGATACATCTGGTGATACTCTTGAGTAATACATCTAATTATTGAACTTCATAAAATATTTTGGTCTTTTCATCAATGGACCTAAATAAGTATTTCCCTGTAATACTTTTTTTTTTTTAAATGCTGTGAGAATTGATCATATCAAAATATACTAAATCTGCCACGAAAGAAGATTCATGAAGAACAGCTTTTCCCCTGAATGAAAGGACATTATCTCTAATGGGCTCTTCACAGGAAATTGAGGGAGAAGCTCAGTTTATAACTCTGCAGATCAAAGAAATTGAGGTATCCTGAAATCCCTGTTGTGAACAGAAGCCCAAAGATTTGGTATTACCTGTTTGACTTCAGAAAACTTCAGTTCTATGAAAACTGGTTTTGCAATACTTTGGCATTTCTGATTTTGAGTTCAAGTTCTAAGCCTTCTGGCTTTAAAATGAGACAAACTCATTTTATCTAAGCAAAGAATTTGCTTAAGAGACTAAGATTATGATTTGGAATATTGAAATCTCAGCCAGTTGATTCATTAGCTTACTCAGGTAACTGTTCTCTTCAGTGCATGACCAAGCCCTCACTTGTATCTTCATTACCTAGTTTCTTTCTGGTGGTGACTCTCCCCTGGCAATGCAAAGTTCTTTGCACTTTCCAGTAACAGTCAAGGCTGCTGCAATAGCCAGGCTGCCAGCTAAACACTCCTTCAGAATATGTTTCTTTAGTGCCATAGCAGGTTTTCAACGTTTTTCACTGCCTTAATTCATTCATTCAGTTTAAATTGCTTTTAAAGCTAAAACCCTTCTGATAACCGAACCCAAATGAAAATCCCTTGTTGCAACTGTTGTTTCATACTGTAGCACAAACCACTCTCTTCTGTTTCCCCATTTTATATATACAATAATTCTTGTGCTGCCTCTTACTGTCCAAGTTCCTTCTGTCTATACAGACACCCCCCATTTCTCAAGATAAGCATGAGATTTAGACCTACAAAGTGGATAGAGTTCCCCAAGGAATCATGTGTCCCAATGAAACCAAAATGTGTCCTTTCACCTTTAGACCGTTGATTCATTTAAGTTGTGAATTGAGAGGAAAAAGCAGTTATGTGAAAATAATACATATAGAGGACAAACCTCAGTCCTGTGAAGAAAGGATGTGTTGCTGGAGATGCTGTATCAGAAAGGTAAGCAACAGACCCAGAGAATAGTGGCTATTGGATCACTCTTTGCCACTAATGCACCCTAGCTTGTGAATCTGTTAGTTCTTGAGAAAATAATCAGAGATGGACTTGAAAAACTCTAGAAGTCCACATTTCTGTGTCTCTTTGGCTATATTGCAGAAGAAATATTTAGCAACCCTCTTTTTTTCTACTGAAGACAAGCAGTTCTTATATGCTGATTTTAGTAATTTTGTTATTTTACACCTCTTTCATGTTCTTCAATGTAATCCTGACCTTCTGAATACTGTGGGTAAATTTTGTAACTGTGTCTGTATGACTGCTTCAAATGCAAGGCTATAGCTCCTTATTAAATCTTGTGGAAAAAACAGACCAGGAGAGACCTGATCCATTATGAATGGAGATGTTCTGAGCCATTAAACCCACAGAGAAGAGAAAATCTGAGGCTAGTGCAGAACGAAAGAAAATCTTGTCACAAATTTGGGGAATTAGTTGATTAAGTAGGAAGCTTTTCTAAAACTCTTCGATAAAAGGGATTTACAAGTTATATGACTTGTAATATTTCAGCTAAGAAATATACTGTCAAGGAGAGCAGTCTGCAGTCCAGTTGTGCTAGGGCATTGGGATATGGCCCTGCACTGAACAAGTACACCATGGGCGTTGCAGTAGAAGCAAACTAAAACACATCTTTCTGGAATCCAAATCTCAAAAACCTCATAGGAGACGTTTTCTTTCAGAATGCATTTCTTGTAGTCTGATATAGAATCCAGAGCCAGAGCTCAGAAAACTCTCTTTGTCATTCAGAAGGTGTTTACTGAACTGCCATTTTTGGTGTAATGGAAATGTCCAGAGGTGATTTGCAGTGCAGGAAGTCTTTCAGCAGTGGATTGTCAGGAGTAGGCTGTGGTGTGCAGGGAGTCCTGGCTTGATGCATGGCTTGCTCTCTGCATCTGCTGCAGATCACTTTCCTAGACAGGACTTTTGGTTCAGTCCAGGGACCTGGTCTTATTAAGTAGACCTTCCTGTAATGTAAAAAATAAAGGAAGACACAGACTGTGCTGTGTCCACTCTGAAATTTTGCAAAAATGGTAAAAGAAGGCCTTTCTGTATTTTATTAATACACAATTTTTCATAATCAGGTTTTTTATTTTAGTTGTTACTATAATAAAAAAATAACTTGTACTGAACTTATATATCTTATTCATATCCATAATCTATAATAGTTGTAGCCCTTTTAACTGGGATAGATGATAAATCCATCTGCAACAGACTGTGTATGATTCTCTGTACTCTAAGATGCCCTTTTAATTGTTTTCTGTGGTAACAGCAGATAAGAGCAGAAAGAGGTTATATAAAACTAATGGGAAGGTCTGTGCCATAACAGTCTGTAAATCGCATCAAACATTTTGCTGTGGAACAAGCACATTACATAGTTTAGGTTACCAGTGGGGTTTGGATGTCAGATGCCTTGATGTAAAATCTTGAGACCCTGGAAAACCAAAATAACTTATTAGCAGCAAGCTCATAGTTAGCGATGATGAGAGATGTTCTGATGGGTTGATTTTCTTGTTCATTGAAAAATAAGAGTTTTGTAGAAATTATTACAATAAGTTACATTTCTGGAGTAAAAACGAAGCAGGTTCCTTTGCTAGCGCTATGACCATATGTCAAAAGCATGTCTTACTGATCTTTCCAGAAGAGGTCAGGATAGAAAAAATTTTCACCTTTAATGTTGTTTATCATACTAGTGTCTTATTTTTATCACACATGGATCAACCTCAATCAATATATTTTCTAATCTTGCTCTGCAAGGCAATTTCTGTCTTCCCCCACCCCATTTCTTTTTGGAGTGGGCAAAAATGAAGACGAAGTTATGGCATTCCTTACGAAAAAAATATTATTTCTTTTAATAAGTTATTTCAATTCCCTTTTATTCAGCCCATGCTGAGAAGGGGGAAAATCCAACTTATTTTTCCTGAACGTCAGATTTCCCTGAAAGCTACTTATAGTGAACAAGGGTATGGTGGTGTAGGAGTGTCAGCTTAAATCAAGGACTTTTTCGGAGTTGTTCAATCATCAGGGGACAGAGCGCAGACATGCAAGGTAATTTCTGGGGATACTCTTTGTATGGAAGCCCCTTTGGAGCAGTTAGCTGTTGCTTACCCAATCCACAGGGAGAAAACTAAGGAAGAAGAGGCTCTGAATCACAACACGCTAAGGAGGAAGCATAAATTTACTGTACACCTTAAAAATTAATTCCTTGGCTTTTTGAGGCCTTAAGCAGGCAAGTTTTATATCTGTACTCAGTCATATCAGGACACGCAGCTGTGTCTGATTGGTAGAAGAAATTGCGATCATCTTAGCTAACGTATTCTGACATAGTTAATAACCCCAATGAAGGCAGACCCAAGGTGACTTGCTGTGTATTTTTGCACACAATATATTAATCAGAAAAGCGCTGCTTGTAGACCAGCTGCAATTCATCATTATGCTGGACCCAGCAACCTCAGTCTCCTGGAGAAAAAGAAAAAAAAAGAATCTTTTGGGCTAGGCGAACAATCTTGTTTGAATTTTGACAATGCAAATGCATTTTGATTTATTACAATGTGGAAATTGATCAGGGGAATATCCCATTTCCTCTGGTGTGAATGCCGTAAAAGCAAGAGCAGCCAAATCTCAGAGAAGGAAGGAGGAGAAAAACACTAGGACAATTGTTCTCTCAGCCCTTTCTCTGATGTTGGGTGGCATGAGGTGACTAAGCGATCACCCATAAAACTGGGTGAGAATTATGGGGAAAATGTGAGAAAGCGTGTGCCCAGCTCATAAGCTCTGATATTTTATGGCTACTGAACACTGTCACAGGGGTTTTTAGAGGACCTATAACTGCTGAAGCCAGCTGCCCTTTCAGCTCTGTGGTCAGAAGCAGAATCCTTTCTTCCTACATCTTGTTACTGCTCAGAAAATGGTGCTAGAAGAAATCAGGCTTGACCTAGCTTTGGTTTTGGCTTTTTTTGGTTGGTTGTTGTTTTGTGGTTTTTGGTTTGTTGGGGTTTTTTTTGTTTGGTTTGTTGGTTGTATGGGGTTTTGTTGGGTATTTGGGGGGGTTATTTGTTTTTTTGGTTTTTTTGGGGTTTTTTTTGTGGGATTTGTGTGCAGGTAGGAATTAAGATTTTTCTTAAAAATGTGGATTTTCAAGAGACATTTCAAAATTTTTGATCATTAAACAGAGACATGTGTAGAGCAAAATGTTGCTGAATTAACCTATTGCTTAAAACTGTTTTCAAGGTCAACTCTTATTTCTGTTCCCTAAACCTAAGAATTCTTGCTGGTTTTCAGTGTTTCCTCAGCTGCTTGAAAGGTTGAGTTTGAAGTTAGTGAAGTTATCAGCTCTAAGGAGAAAGATGAAACCTCTTAAATTAGGTGAGGGCAGAAAACTGCAAAATATACTAAATTTTCAAACACTTTAGCATAAAATAGAAAGTCAGAGAGGCTTAATGCAGACCATAGGGTGCTGTTTTCAGTCACTCAGATTTGGCCAAACTTTGTTGTGCTTGAAGAAAATGAGAGTTTTCCCTATACCCTCACTGGAAGCAGAGTTTAATCCACTACTTAGCAGTCCTAAGTTTTCAGCAAGAATTCTAATTTCATCCATGAAATGGATGGTCCTAAGACAAACTCAAGAAAAGTTGTACGTTTCATATATTGATATTCTTGGCCAAAATACAAACAACATTGGGTCTACTTAGGGTTCTTTCAGGACATTGGTGTAAAGATGTAGAGCAGTTGACGCTGCCTGTAATTATCTACTTAGAGAGAGTTTCTGTCTTACGAGATGTAGGGCTGCAAGATTTCAAAAGCACTGAAGATACGTTAATGCACTGTTTTAAGGCAACTTACGCAGCCTCCTCACTTTTCTGGTATCTCAGGAGTGCTTGATTGTCAAAGCTTTGCAGCTGACCTTCAGGAATCTCTTGAGCGTATAGATGGAGCTGTAATGTGCAAGAGCTTCCTTCCTTAGATGCTGTTTTGACACAACTTGACCCTGAGTGCTTTTTGAGAATGTTTCAGGACAAAACAACCAAGATGGTAAATTCCATGCTTTGGGTGTTGCTAACATTAGGGTTGTCTTGGCAATGATAAATCAGCTAATTGGAATATAAAGCATGATAGTCGAGAAAGTAATTTTCCATGGTTCAAGATAAAAAATGATTACAAAATCCTGTCATGTATTTATTTAAGGTAAATTATATTGCTGACCTGCTATTAATGTATGTTCTAAGTTCCATAAGAGGTAATTTCCTAGAACCTATACTAAAATTATTGAGAATTCAAATCCCTAAGGATAGTCATTTCATTCAATGTAGTGAAATTTCAATGTTTGCTACCACTGTAAAATTTGATTTAAGGAAATTAAGGATCCTAGGAGAGAAACAAATGATCCTTAAATAAAGCTTACAGTGTCTCAAGATAAAGATGGGACACATTTCTGTACTGGTTTGTTAACAGGTTTATACATTGTTCATATATTTCACACTGTGCAGCAGCCAGATAAAAAGATGCCTGTTTTTCAGAAAAAAAGGGCATCAACATTCTCTTGTAATTCTATATCATTTTTTCACAACTGTATGGTTGTCAAGTTTTTGAGGAAATTTGCCTTTTTGCTCTCAAATATTTTTCTTTTACTTTTCCCATCATTTCCATACCTTGTTTTGATTATTTGAGTGTTGTTTAGTCAAGCCTGTAATTGCTGGACTTTGCTAAGTACTGTGAAAATAATAAGCATACTGTTATTTCAGAAATCAGACCTGCATATAAAATAATGATTTGGAAATTAAAAAGAAGCTTATCAGCAACAACAACAACATCAACAAAAGAGTATCTCACTGGTAGATTGGTGAGCTTTCACACAAATATTTCACATTAGATATATTTCTGAGGTTTTTTTATATTGCCATGTGAATACTGCAGCCCATTACCCAGAGTTTTTCACACATAACCTTTCATCTCTTAGGTCTGAGCTTCCTTTGAATTACTGGAGGTTTATGACAGAGTGATTCCATTTGCTTAGTTCCTCATGGAATCATCTAGATTTACAAAAGTTTGAAGTAAAATCAGTAGACTGCCTGGGGAATTTTGGTGGAAATGTATCTTATCACAGTGAAGACTGCAGACTACTTGACCTGTGATAATTTTGGTTTGTGTGGCTGCTAAATTTCAAAAGATGTTTCAGTGTTTGTTTTTAACCATAGAAAAACCTCTTTTTTACAAAAATGTGATTATAAAATTAATTAACCTGATATTTGTTCTGAACTTTATCTCTTTCCTCCTTTGTCACGTTTGATTGCTGTCACAGGATGCACTTCTGGCATTTCTTTTATTTCCTTTCTCTCTAGTATGTATAAGTACACGTACACATGTGTTTGCATGTGTGTGAGAGTGTAAGCATTCAAGGTATCAAGAATGGACTTGTGAATTAGGCAAGAGAAGAGAGACTGATTATTTCCATCCCTGCTGTTCAATATTCTTCTTTGGTATATCCAGTATAAATATATAACGCTGTCTGTTAACTTTTTGCCTTGTCATTTCTTAAAGAAGCATTAGACCTTTTGTTTTCAGAAAAACATAGCTTTGCTTTTATTTTGTAAAGATGCAAATCTTTCTGATCTTGTGTTAGTACTTTCTTTTGTATGCTGTATTTCAGTGAAATCATATCCTCTTGATGAAAATGTTTTTGAGTGTTTTCCTATAAAATTCAAAAATAAAGAACAAATAAAATGCTAAAAAATTGCAAAGCAGTTACTGAGCAGACCATTGCAATAAGCAATATTGGTTTTGAAGCTCATACATATTCTTCTTGGTATCACTTTACAGATTTCTAATCCAAACAGACTCTTGAACTCAAGTGGGAACTTTGTCAAAAAAAAGAGTTTGTCAGATGTAATCAAGATAGAAGTATAAATTAGTAGGTAACTGTGAGCTGATTTTCACATTCTGCGGGAGTTTTGGTGTTCATTGCTTAAACATTTTGCAAATCTCTGCATCATCAGGGTTTGTTTGGTTTTTTTTCCCAGGTTAGCAATGAAATGCCTAGTTTCAGATAGTGTGTTTAAAGAAACTCAGTGCAGCATGTCAGTTCATGCAAACCTATTGTTAAAAAGAAAAAAACCAAAGTGGAACTATAAAAAGAGGCTGGTTTAGAAGGAGGCATAAACAACAGAACAGGTTTCTAGATGAACTAACCTGTACTGGTTCAATTAAAAAAATGTTCAACATACTAAAACTTTTGGAAGCTTCCATTTTGCAATGTGCTGAAGAAGAAATAGTTATTCTTTCTCGAGAATCTAATTATTAAGTAAGAAAAAATTAGAAAACTTCTGTTTAGAACACAGCTAAATCACAGTTTTACAGCTTGGGGGGCTCAAAATTTTAACGCCAAATTTGAACAGGGCTGGAGACTGGGGCAAGACTTTTTGACTTGCATTTGTTTCTATTGTTTCCTCTATTACAGTTATATGACTACTATCTGTGTACCATTGCAGATGATGTTTTTTTTAAACACACAATAAGTAAAGTGATTTCAGTGTACAATGCTCATGTACAGTCTTTCTACGTTTAAGTCTTGATCATGAACTTCTTGTGCTACTAGTAATTTCACTACAACCTTCCATGAAGACCTTCCCATCTGCCATTCACTTACACTCGTGGAGGTTGATCAAAAAGAACATAACCAACCTAATTTACCTTTGCTATTGAGGAATGCAGTACAGATTGAACCAAGACATTTATAATAACTATGATTTCCTCTTCAACAGATGAAACAATTCTGTCATGTTCACTGTTTCCAAAAGAGACTCAGATTTGGGCTTCACTTCTTCCTTTGGACCCTCTAAAAGGAGTGATGTTCCAAGTGCAGGCAGAGATTATAACACAGCTAATACCTCTGTCGCTCTTAGAAATGTGTTTCTGCAGTTCACAGGTCAGTGAGCGCTACAATCCTTCCTTTGTGCCTGACCTCAGAACCTGTGAATAAAACCTTACATTCAGCTAGAGCATTTTATTAATGTTTAGTATGATGCCCCTCATTCAGTCTTTGAAATACTGGGCTTGTTTGGACTCCTTGGAGGAGCACAAAGCTACACATGGTAGGGCAAACACATTTTATCTTTTATTCACAGGCTCCTCAGATTCACTACAGTCTCAGGAGGGAGACTTAACATATACTGAGAAGATAGGAAGAACTGTATTTGTCAATACTTGCTTTGATAGGTAGGATCAACCTTAATCTCACACCTTAATTCCACATTCCATCTCGGATCTGATGAAGAAAGGGTAGCTCATTTTACTGGAGCTGGATGAGGGTGGCTACAAGGTTAACTCCAAATACCAGTGTAGGTGTATCTTGCGTATCTCCTCTGACAGAGACATGTGTACTGATTTTGCAGCTAAGGGTGAGTCTAAATAAGAACTGTAATGTATATGGGGAATCTTCTTGAATTTGATAGCAGTACATCTCAGATTTCAGAGCAAGCTTTTTGTCTAGTTGTTATATGCAAACACTGATCAGTGTGCTTTGTGTCATGCACTTAGAGAAAATATGGATCTGTCACAGATCTTCATTTGAGGGCCTGGTCCCTCAGCTGAAGATGCAAATACTGCTGCTTTTAGTTTTCGAGTTTTCTGTATTAGTTCTTGAACTTGATATGGGTGATGGCCCTTGAATGGATGACAGATTCCAGCTAATTGTGTAAGATTTTCACCTGTGGCTAGAAAAGACCACAAAACCACAAGGCATCTTTGTGTTTGGTTTGTACTGTCCAGGCAAACCATGTGAGCTTGAATCAACTTTTTAAACTAACCGCAAAAACCCACTGCTGCATCCTCTTGGCTGCTGTAACCCCTCTGAAGTCAAGCCATGGTCTGATATCTCTAGGCTGGAACAGCAGTGCAAAAATTATGCCACACAGTTAAATTTGATGGCCCAGATCCTTTAAATCTTTGCATATCTGTTTAATCTTACTTATCTGGGTTAAGCACAGAGATGAGGAGAAGAACCTAGGCATTAGCAGTGAAAAGACAGAATTAAAAGTAGCCAAGCAGTTCAGCAGTTACCGGTGTATTGATTTTAATGGTTTTTAAAAAAATAAAGAAGTGTTACTCCATGGAGATACAGGCGCCGTTTTGCCTTATCAGTTTGCAAGAGGATATGTTCTTGGGTAAAGCTTGTTCATCTTTGCCTTCTGACACGCCAAATCACAAAAAAAGTGTGAAGTCAAAACATTCAGGCATTTTGGAGGCTGTATGTTAGAGTGTCGGTCAATGACTGTCAGCGGATGACTGCTTTCTTTCTGAGAGATTGCCAATAAATATTCCTGTCACAAATACTGACTTGAATTTTCTGGAAAGTAATTAATTGCACAAACAGTCAACTAACAGTTGCAGCTGCAAGACACAACTTAGCCTTTTCTGACTAATAACAGTGCTATACTTGTACTAAACTGTTCTGAATGCCACCAACATATTCTGCATGTCTGAGAATAATATTCTCCATCCCACCCAAATTAATGTCGGCTATTTCTATAAGCACCTCATGCTGTAAGGAAATTTGGATAAATGATAGGGGAAGGAACAATGTGGAAGAGGGGAAATGTAAGGATATGTTGCTATTCTTCTTTTCATGGCAATCTGCAGTTATTTTGCAGTTGTTCAGCAGATTGTTATGAAAAGAAGAATGTCTTTCAGTTATCAGCTTTGATCTTGGTGTACTCCACTATGTACGATGATGTGACAGGAGGGATAGAGAAGTTGATCCAGGAACTAGCAGAGAAATATGTAATTGTGCCAGTTCCTAAACAAAAAAAAATCTTTTTTATTTTTTTCTGATTCCCATTACTGTATTTTTAGTCTATTTACTTCCTCTATTGTACAAACAACACTTACATAGTATTACCAACAATAGTACTGTGTAATACCTGTCTCTTACACAATGCTGCATGTATAGCTCTCCTAACGTACTTTGCAAATCAAACGGAGGTTCTCAATTTCTCGAGTAAAATGTAAGTGGAATGTTGTTTTTGAGGTAAGAACATTGTTGCATGTCTTTTCAGTATGTGGATATGGTAAATCTATATTATATTATATTAAAATTATATTAAAATTAACAATGTAAATTTTATTTGCAATCTCTGAGAGAGCATAAAGATCTGAAAGTTTATATGTCCCTGTTCCCTAGAATACTAACATCTACTCCAAAACAAATTGAAAGAAGCCACTTCTAAAAAGCAACCAAAAGCTTAATTCCGGTCCCTTATGGCAGTTGTTCTATTTTCATCAGTCATTACGAGTGTGACCACAATTCTTTTCTCTTCTCCATCTTTACACAAAGAAATCATAGCTTCTAATCAAATCTTCACTTAAATCTTGAATTAAATAGCTGAGGAGAACTACACGAGCTAGGACTTCATCCCAGGGAGTAGCTCAATACAGCTTTTGAGAAAAAGGCTGACATTTTTGGGGAAAGAAAAAAAAGAAAAAATTCACAGGGAAAAAATCACCACCTCAAATGATCCTCAATAAATCTGAGCATTACTACCTATTCACTAAATATACCCAACACTATGAGCTTGTTCTGCTTGCTTTGTTGGCCTGATAATGACTTGCAAATAGAGAGCAAGACACAATTCAAATTGACAGTCTGAACAGCACATGCAAGGGGGGAGTAATTAATTGAAATATAGAAAAATTGAGTTAATCTTATTTCAGATTATGTCTAAAAATACTTCCAGGAAAATAAGCATCTAGTGTATGTTCTTATTTCTTTATTCTGGTAAACTAAAACAAAGCAAAAACAAAACCAAAAACAATACCAAAAAAATCCAAACAAACAAAAAAAAAAAAAAGAAAAAAAAAAGAGGAGGGGCAGGAATTGATAAAGAAAAAAGCTTATGAAGTTGAAGGAAGAACAGTCATGAGAGAGATGATGAGCAACCTACGCAGAGCATTACCGGACGTCTGTAAGAAACTGAGACTCTTTAGGAGATGCCACTGAAGGCATCAGAAAATATAGTCTTTACAAAATAAGAAACAACCCCTTCTCATTTCAGTAGTTTAATCCCACAAATGTGAAGGCTACCCGTTTGACTAAGGAGTAATAAGTAGAGGCAGCCTGTGGGAGAAGGACCAAGATGCCTTTTACTGCCTCTGAAGACAGTTATGCAAGTTCTGCTTGCTCAAGAGACTCACCTAACACGCAGATGCAGGTGCTGCCGCAGTGGTGAGGAGAGAGAGGCTGAAATTATTGTGTCACCAGTGAGACTAAGCTGGCCAGGTGAATTAAAAACTTCAATTATCACTCAAGTCTTTAAAAATACTGTTTATAGTAAAGGAATAACAACTAAAGTACAATTATTCAGGCAGTAGTTCTGCTTCCAATGAAGTCACTGGGTAAAAATCTCTTTAATTTTGGTGGTACTGAACTAAGGTACATTGATCATTGTCAATTCACTTTTAATTCTTTAACACTCCCAACCCATAGCTGCACGCTCCATGTAAAGCTGGCAGCAGTGGGGAAGGAACTGCTATTGCTCTTTTCTGTCTATTGAAATGACAGAGGATTGAGCAGACTGGAGGAGAAGGTGCCTGCACTTTCATGACTGATACGTTTCAATCTTTGTGTTTCAAAATTAGCATCTCCTTCATTGTGCAGCAAGTCCCTGAGGGAGAGCAGCAGGCTTCTGTTCCAAGTCTAGTTCTGTCCTGCTCTGTGTTATAAATGGACTCCAAAGCAGGCTCTCTCCTTTACTCACTGTCCTTTGAATCCTGTGACTTAACATTCATAAAAGCTGCCTTGGCCTTGCAGTAAAATTGCTGCCCAGCTCTTGCTTCTGTGTTATGGAGCAGCCGGAAGGAAGGCAAAGATACACAGCTCTGTAACCCTGCTCTACCCATACACTGTCAAAACCTGCCAACCATTCTTCATGCAAATGAGTTTCCAGCTGACAATGTATGTGTTTAATTTAGCTCACCCGGTTATACATGGGCAGGTGAGAAGGGCCCATTTCCCTTTTTCATTTCCTTTTTTCCCCCCCTGTGCTGGTAAATGTATTTCATCTTCTAACTCTTGCTTTGGATTAAAAAGCTGTTGCCTTTGGCACTAAAGCTGCACAGCAGGCTGAGGAAAGTAAAGCTTCCTTTCATTGCCATGTTTGAAACTAAAGGAAGTCATCGTATTACTTTAACAAGCAGAAATGAATGAAAATGTTTAATACGATTATGCAAGCATGAGTAGCTGTATAGCTGCATTCTAACTGCCACAGATTTTGCTCTGTGTGATTCCTCATGCCGGTGGATAACGTGATCATCTATTTTCCACTAACAGTCAAGTTAGGATTTTCTTGTGAAGAGTCTTGCAAAGTGAGCTCTCCAGTAATCTGTTCCCCACTTTTCAGAACATCAGGTCCTTAATGCCATGCTGAGCTGTAGATCTGACATTAGGTTTTGCTGTATACAGGAAGGAGTACCAGTCTTCCGGTTTAGCTTCTGTTCTGGTAATGCTTAGAATGAAAATCTGCTCCTACCTTGTGACAGACCAGAGCAGACCACTCAGAATACAGCCACACAGCAAAAGCCACTGCCACAGAGACAGACCTGAGTTAGCTTGGGTGTCAGAAGCAAGGTCACCTTGTTAGGATGGTGGTGTTAGGATGTCTTTAACTCCTGTGTGTTTGACCCCTGTCAGCAACATGGGTGCTGATTATGATTTGATGAAGAAGGCTGGAATTCATCTCATCTAATTTTGGATGTTGAAGTTAGAGCTGACTGAGCTTTCTTTGCACTGGAGGGAAAAGGTGCACCTGACGTTATCAGCCTCATTTCTGTCTTAGCATAGAATGAATTTCCTTCTGGTGTTGACTATTTTTCTCTAGTGACTAAAATTCTTATAAAAATTATTTTTATTTCAGGGAAAAAACCCCAACCCAACCCAGAATTACAGAATCATAAAATAATTGATGTTAGAAAGGAGGTCTTAAGATTTTTCAGTCCAGTCCCTCTGCTCAAAGCAGGGTTGACTCCAGCAGATTTCTTAGGACCATATCCAGTCACGTTTATAGTATCTCCAAAGATGAAGACTCAACACTCTCTCTGTGAAACTTGTTTCCAGCATTTGATCAACCTTACGGCAAAAGAAAAATGATTCTGTTTAAATGGAATCTAATGTATTTCAGCCTATGCTTATTTCCTCTTGGACTTTCACTGAGCAGCACCAAGTAGAGTGCCTTTGACTTCTTTACGCCTCCTGTCAGGTGTTTTTACACATTGATGAGGTATTCCCTTGACCTTTCTCTTCTACAGACTAAATAGTCCCAGCTCTCTCAGCCTTTCTTCATATTCTTCAGTCCATGAACTGTCTTTGTGGCCCTTTGCTGGACTGTCTCCAGTGTGTCCATGTCTCTTGTACTGGAGAGCCCACATCTGGACATAACACTCCAGGTGTGTTTCAGGTGTGTCCTGAGCAGAGGGGAAGGATCACCTCCCTCAATCTGCTGACAATAATCTTCCTAATGCAGCCCAAGGCTGTGTTTGCCCTACAGCCCAAACCTCTTCTGAATATATTCTCAGTTGCAGAGAGCACACAACGTGCTTCAGACAGAAAAGGTTAGATAAGCACAATAAATTAAATAAATTAGGGTGTTTTGGAAAGGTAAGGGAATGCTTATAAAAGAATTCAGCAAAAGTTACAGGCTATCTTTTTCCAAATTAATAAAGGTCATCATCATGTTATCATCAAGGTATTGTGACAGAGGACCTGAGAACAGATTGAGCAGAGGATGGTATTCATAAATCTTGCAGGTTATTTTTCCTTCCATAGAAAAGAGAGCATGAGAATAAGAGTACAGGCATATGAGATCATATGTGGATGAACAAGACTTAGGGAGCATGAAAACTAGCAGCTGATGTTTTGCTGACTGGAAGTGAGAAAATGGCTTCATATTCAGGGCTCTTACTGGAAATAGAAAGGAGTTTTTATTTTGTTTGGGGTGGGTTTTTTTGCACTAGAGAGTTATGAATGTATGCAAATAAAGTGGGCTTCTGTGATCTACCTTTGATGAAGCATGGTACCAAAATGTTCACTTGAAGGCTATTTTATGTTGTGAAAATTGGCACATTTTTCTGCATTTTTGGCAAACACTATTTCACATAATCAATTATTTTATTTCCATAATATATTGGATGGCAAATTTAATCTTTGTTAAAAGTGATCTTAAGCTCATGTTTTCAGAATTTTTTCAAGCCTTTACATCTAGAACACCTCTGTTGAGAAAGAAATTTATGTATCTTGGGAGGCTAGAGTGTATTTCTGATGATGAAACATAAGTCTTTCTAATTTAAAGGATTCATATGGATCTGGAAGACTTATTTTTATCACTAGAAACACGTTAGCTTATGTCAAAGCTGTTGCATGTAAGTTTAGCAATTGTATACACCACACTTTCACTTTCTTGTTGTAGATGAATTCTTGCTTTACAAAGGTATAGTACATTTTGAAACCAGCCAGTTATTTAGCTAACTAGCAGTTACTAATAAAACAAAGCAGTGCATCTCTTGCTATAGATGTTATAACCAATCAGGCACAAAATCAGGCTTTCCATAAATCAGTATTTAGCTATAGGAACCTCGGTGGAAAAGGTGCTTTAGGGGTATTACTGAAGTTTTTTGTTTGGTTTTTGCAATATACAAGAACATTTCACAGATGATTTCTCAAAAATGGGAAGTAATGAAGTTTTACCATCAGATATCATTCAGAAGCCTGTTGTTTATCTGGTTTTCCCCAAGAGATATAAATTAAGACATTACCACTGCAATATTCATAGATGAATCTCTACAGCATTTCCTTGAAGACAAGAAATAAATCCAGGCCATTTGTAGAAAATTCAACATTCATAAATAATATCAGCTTATCCACAGATAACAATACAGAATGTAATTTGAACCATTTAGTACCAGGTTACAAATGTTTGGCAGCCTGTAAATCTGAGTTTTATTTTTTACAGCAACGTTAATCACTGTGGCTTGATGGCTTGGTTTGTTTGGGTTCATATAAACTGAATAAAATCTGCCGATTTTTGTGACAACGTGATTTTGAAAAGTATATTATTGAAGGAATCTGAATGTTCAATATTTCTCGATGCCAACAGCTTGCACTCATGCACTGTCCAACATGCAGCAACTAGTGAAAAACTTTGAAAAGTTAACTGTAGCCTCAAAAGCTCGGCTCTTGCAATGCATTTAGGTGAGACAAAGGCTTTCGTCTCTCCCTTTCTTTCCCATAACTTTGCACATTTTAGCAGGAGCCTGGTTAAGTCAAAGCAATTGTGCTCAAGGACATGGAAAAGGGTAGCACAGAGCTGATTGTGGACCTGAATAAGATTTTACAGGCTGGAGGGAAAATGTTTTTTTCTCCTCATGTCACCACATGGAAACTGTCAGTGTGTCATATTTTTCTTCTTGGTAAAACATTACGAATGTGATGAGATGTGTGAAACTCTTGTTTTCTGATACTTCTCCAGTGGGAAGAAAAAAAAGGGAGGGAGAGAGATAGAGATGAAGTCAGAAAAATGTAGGAGTGTAAGGGAGTGTAAGCCTTCTCATACTAGATTGATCTTAGTATCATCCACGGTCCACTGGAAGAACCATATAACATGCAAATATAAAATTTTCACCCCAAGTATGTCACTCTGACTTCTAATAATTACAGGGTTTATTTAGACTGTGGAATTAATTACCACAGGAAGTCATTAAGGCAATTCTAAGCTTCATGTTCTAGAGTTCAAGACTATCTTTAATTATGGGAGTATGAAGCTCAGGATTCCTGAGATCTGTATAAAGTTTGAACTCTATGGTGAACGCTAGGGTCTTGGCCCTGGTGACTTGTAGTGGCAATGAGTTTCATGGTTTAGTAACATGTTGTGTGAGGAAGAATTCCCTCTTAGTGGTTTTAATCACAGTGACACTCAACTTCCTATGTTTTCTTCTTTATTTTTTTTGTTTTTGAGATACCAGGCCTACCTCTTTTTGCTCTAGTGGTTATGAAAAATAAAAAAAAAATATTTTTTTAAGAAGAAGAATACTTTCACACGTTCACATGTCCTCTATACATAACCCTTGGGAAGGCAGAACATGCCAAAAGGGAATTTTAAAAGCGAGAAATATTATTTTAAAGAATGGACCTGAACTGAGTGACACAATTAAGTGTTTGGCAAATGTTTCTGCCTTTGAAGCAGTATCAGTGGAAACCTGAGGGAGACAAAGTTTCAGAACATTAGAACCATGAACTTTCTTTTTAATAATACATGAAGTTGCCTTAATAAATCCTTATGGAAAATAACAGCTGCAGTTAATGACTGGTTTTAGTTAATGACCCATTAACATGTTAGCAAAGCAGCCACTAACTGTGATATTTGGCAAGAATCAGTTTCAAAGGGGCGATTAATATTAAAATCTGATGTGGATTTATTAACCAATACATTTTTAATGTATTACTTTCTATCTGGAGCAATGAATGCACACCACAGTGGCAGTGTTGGTAAATCTGTAATTCCATAACTTGTTTTGCTCCAATCAAGCAACAGAAAAAAGAGATAGGTGTCCATCCCCATGGATGTTTTTGCTGACGTAAATTTCAGTCTTGGATGATGCTTTAAAACAATGTTCCTACTGTGGGTCTTAACAGGACACCTAGAAATCCGAGCCATGCAAAAGCAGCAGATATGAAGACCTAGTTTTGCCTAATTAGGTCAGGGAGAAGGACCTTCCATTAGTTCTTTACTGAGGAGGCCAGTAAAACAAATAACATTAAAAAGGCATGGCTCTCTTGCAGCCACGAAGGTTCATCAGCTGAGACAACTAAACCCACTTCTTTAATTACTTATTAATCTTTTTTTGTGCGTGTTTCACAGGCCAAAACTTCAAGTTCTGTAGTAGATACCTGTGCTCCTGCACAACAGGAGATTCTGAGTGTGCGTTGTTGTGGACATACCTGTTGTTGGAGTCAGTGCTGTTTTGGCATAACTAGTATCTGTTATGTGTTGTTAATTCTCTTTCTAAGTGTATTACAAGTTTGTGTCATGCGTATATCAGCTTGTTGATTTGTTTTCACATCTGATAAGGTAAAGTCGAAGAAATCCACCCTGTACTTAGAATGGAAGGTCTCAAAGTCTATGTTGGTATTTCTTGAGGACCAGGTTCCATGTTCTGGGCTGTACCTTTATGAAATGGCTGTACTTTGCACATTATGTTCTATGTTGTTCAACAGAATTTCAGAGTTATTGATCATGGACTTCAGCTTCATTGCTTCTCAGAACCAAAGCATATAAATTTCCCCAAGAAAACTTTTATTGAGACCATACAAAACTGAAAGACAAGCACATTCTTGGCACATTCATTAGCAAACCTCACCTGCCTGAGCAGTCACCTGATCTCAGGAGACTTCCTTCTCTCATTCTTCTCTTCAGTTTGTCAGTCAATGCTGTGTCCCAAATCCTCATGGCCTTTCTATCAGGAGAGCTCCTCGGCTTTGCAAAGAATGAAATATTTTTCTCCTTTAGCTCTGCAAGTGGAGTCACTGAGGTACAGAGACATGAAATATATGGGTTTGGGCTACTAATTCTAACCTCTCCTAGTGCTTTGATCCCTCAAGTGGTTTCATTTGGTAGTTAGATCTCTTTGCCTTCTTAGTAAATAGCATTGTGGTAGGGTTCAGGTGCTCAGACATTTCTCTGTGGGGTACACAGTGGCTGAAATTACAATATCAGTTATACCACTGGAACCAAATAAGAGGCAAGGTGCACATCCATCACGGTGCAACAGATGGTAAAGGCGTGCCAGTAGGTACTTTCCTGCCTGGGCATGTTCAGGCACAATAAAACATTACAAAGTGGTCAGGTAACAGCCATTATAAGCTAGCTATCATTCTGACTGGCATCCTGCCAGCAGTATTTTGGCCAGTTAACTAAAGAGAGCATTGATTTGGTGTTGACCCACGGCACTGTTTTCTTTTGTGGTTTGTGTGTGTGTAAGTGTGCATTTTTGTTTTGAACACCTTGACTATTTGCTAATCAGTTTGAGATGCCTGTTTACTGAACAGTGTACTTCTGAAGCCACCTGACCAAGAGAAGGCGAGCTGGTCTGCTCACAGACCTCTGAGCTATAAGGCGCCACCGCGATGGCAAGGGCAGATGGAGCTGAAACAGAAGCCCAAAAGCAATTTGTCCATGGAGAAACATGTTCTCCTGAGTAATCTAAAATCCTTTGTATTCCCCTGAAAAACTTTCTA
>JANEMJ010025557.1:0-20532 GCA_024361745.1 Cacatua alba
TTCTTATACGGTTCAGTAGTGTTCACTCTCTGTACTACCTTTGTACAAAAGCCTTCTTCTACAACTTCAATTAGAATCAGCTTTAGAAAGTTTTTTTTTCTTTCTTCCCCCTTCCTTTCCACCTTTTCATGTCAGTTGCTGTCATAGAATCTGACTCACCTGTAGTTATTTTGAAGTCTGTGTGATGGATATTTTTTTTTGTTTGTCATTGTTCCGATTAAAATTCCTATTCATGTATCTTCAATACTCATTTTCTTCAGCTGTTGAAAGGAGTTACGATTTTTAGAGAGGAAAAGGTCAGCATTTAGTTTTGATTTAAAGTTTAGCTGCTCAGCTGCTTTTCAAACCAAATGCCAGAATTAGGTTTCATTTAATGTAGAACTCATGCATATGCAAGGTAAACAACATAAAAAAGCAGTCTTGAGCAAGGTTAGAGGTTAGATATTAGGAAGAAGTTCTTTACTGTAAGAGTGGTGAGGCATTGGTACAGGTTGCCCAGAGAAGCTGTGGCTGCCCAATCCCTGCCAGTGTTCAAGTCCAGGTTGGATGGAGTCTTGGGCATACTGGTCTAGTGTGAGGTGTTCCTGCCCATGGCAGGGTGTTTGGAACTAGATGATCTTAAAGTCTGTTCCAACCCAAAACATTCTATGATTATATAATTGTGTTTGCCTATGCCATCAGAGCATTTCTTGTTGGTTACACTATTATAATATGCTTATATTTGGGTTCAAAACCAGGTAATACTATGTGTAACCTACTAGGTTTACGCATAAACTGTAGGTGTCATAAACCTCTGCTTTGATCACAGTATAGTAGGGTAGACCCATTCCTTTGCTGATCATCTACTAGGAGGTCTCACTAAGATGGTTCACTACTTTCTGATAAGTACTCCTCACACCCTATGCACTGCTGCAGTAGAGAGGACTTGTGAAACACAAGCATGAGCATAATGAACAGGAAGAAAGTAGAGAAAAGAAAGGGAATCCACCTGTGTGGACAAGAAAGAACAAGCTTGTGATAACACCTGTTCATAGGTTTCCTTCTGAGCCAACACTTTAATGCAAAAGATTAAAAATCTCCTGTTTCAAGTGACTCCAGAATAAGGAAAAAGCAGAAACAGAAGGGTTCAGGCTTGCATTAACACTATTCAAGAACCAAAAAAGCATGAGGTGAATAGAGATAAAGAGGTCAGATAGATACTAAAATTATTTCTTATTTAAACTGCATATACAGAGCTATAAGGTAAGATTTTAAAGTAGAAAGCACCTTAGGCAAAAGAAATTTAAATATTTGTATGAATGAGTTACTTAAATTTTGTCTTATGCACACATATTTCCCACTTCCTAGCCTCTCTGAAACCTCAGGACACAGTGGATTTTAAAAACCACATACAATTAAGTTTCACGAGGCCAATGCAAGGTGTTCAGGATTTCCTAATTAAAGCCCAATAATCAACTGTATGAGTTAGACATCAGTTAAAGTGCCTCCAAAGTGTACATTTTATGCTTACATGTTCAGAATTTATTCCTTTTGCCACTATAGTTATTCCAAACAAATTTTTAACTGATGATTAGGTGCAGTGCCAGCCTGTGGTGAATGAAAGAACATGCCCCTGAGAACTGACTTGCACTATGATCAGAGAATATGAAATATTATACATTATATCATTATAAAGAGTACTTGCTGACTCTCTACAGCTTCGATCTCTGCTAAAGGGCAGTATCTGAGACAATAGACTGAGTTCAGACTGAAAATAAATAGTAGCAAGGCAACATCCTAACCAGTCTAAACATAGACCTGATTCTTTGAAAAGGGCAATTTCACACAGTTGAAAATACTTATGGGCAAAACCAAGTGGGAGGAAATACTGAAAAATAAAAGCATGAATTATGATTGAGAATTATTTAAGAATATTTTATAAAATGTCAAAACCTCTACAATTCTATGCTCATGAAAGACTACTGCAGTAAAATAATCACCTTAGTGAAAAGCAGATGGGAAAACGACAATAAAAATAATTTTTCAAAACTCCAACGTACAATACACAGAAAATGGAGAAGCAGACAGAAGAGAACAAAAACTCTGGAAGCAAACTGCTTAAGAACATTGTAGTAGCACCACAGCCTGTGTAATTTAGAAGGAATTTTATACATTTACTCAGAACAAATGAAATGTAAATTCTGCAACAGAAAATAACTAGTAATACTAGCTAAAAGTACTAACATGACTAAGCAAAATGTAAAAAACATAGAAATATATTACATAAATATTCTATTTTGGTATTTAAAAACATGCAGAAAATGAAAAGCTACAGTGTCAGTGTTAAAAAAAGGTGTAACACCTACAGCTGAAAAAGTTTATACCCAGAAGTATGAAGGAAATGGGACACATGTCTCTATTCATTAAGTATGTAGGTGCCTGGGTCACCTCATGACTCTGGTACCTCTGAATAATGCAACTAAACTCTATTTAGAGCAAAAGCACAGGTCAGTCACCTCAGAATAGAAAACACAAAAGCTTTAATTCTGAATTATTAGCTGCCTAAAATCAGCTTATAGGAACTGTTTATCTCAGCAACATGTCTTAAATCCTGTGGCACATCAAGGTTCTACTCAACACCATCAGAAAATGCCTCAAATATCACTAAAACAGTGACTGAGGAGTTTGGGGTGGGTTTTGACTGTTTTTCAAGACCTGGAAAAGTGGAGTTTTATTTTTAAATCATGGTTGGAGAAGAAGTGACTGTAAGAGTTGGATGGTGATATATGACTACTTCCCAAACTGTGTGCTGTTTTATGTAACGACAGTTGTGTGACAAAGTTACAAATTACTTCTGTAAAGAAGCTTGGATTAAGTGTCTTCTCCTTTTGGTTGAATGTTCTAATTATTAAGATACAATTTTATGTAATTTTCTCTTTTCTAATTGCCCAATTGTCCTGTCATTATTTTTGCAAAGATGAGGCAAACGACTTCAGAGTAATTTCTATAGCAATCATAAAGGTTTATTCCTTATGGAAGGATACCTTTGTTAACTGTTTCTAGCAAAGGAAGCTCTGGCTGGGCCTATGATACTAAATAAAATGGGCTCAAAAAAAGGATACCTGGCTCCCAAGGCCCAATGAGTGGCTTGAACTAAAATCCAAAAGATCTCTTTCACCTTCAGTTCTTCCACAGAAGACTGGATGCGTTTGTGGCTCAATGGACAGCATACGGGCTTTGTATCCACGTGGGCACAAGGCTGTTTCACGTGCAGCTTTTGTGCAGCATGCAGAGGGTATTCAGGATCCCCAAAGAAGATACTGCCTTGTTATTCTCCATTTAGCTCCTCCTGTAGCATATTGGTGTTGGTACTTCTGTTATTTTCATCACTTCTGTCATTTTCATCACCTTTACTATTTGCTGCTAATATTCATGACAGTGACAGCTTTGGATGCTACCCCTAGCCTTCTCATAGACTTCCTTTTGCATCTGGATATCAGAGGACCAGCCCAGACATCAGCATCATCAGCATTGACAAGTAAGTATTCAGTCAAATCTCCATTGATTAAAGTGAAATAGAAAGAGGAAATATGTAAACTAACACATCTGGTTCGTGGGGGAGGGAGAAAAAAAGTAACTGTTACATGGTAGACAGATACGTAAGTGATCTCTTCTTTATCATGTCAGGTGCAGCGCTCGAGGCATAGCCAGCCATAGAGTCACAGAGGAGTTGGTAGTGTTTAAAGAGGTACTATGATACCAGAGGTGTTCCAGGAGCAAAAGGCAACTTTCTTGTCTCCTCCTCATCTATTCATTCAGTAAACCCTATTTCGTTTGTCCTAGAAACAACAAATGCAGCAATGCTGTAGGCCAGAAAGTCCTTATAACTGTAAACAGATTGGCATGGACTTTCCTGCATCTAGCCTTGCACTGCTCAGCACAGCCCAGGTTGTCAGGTCTGCTTCTGCAGCAATGTACATTGGCTGTAGCATTTTCAATGAAGAAAAGTATTGCTACAGGGATATAACAATCCTTGGTACAATCTGAAGACATACCTATTATGGATCTACCATCACCTACATCCCAAAGGCAAGATTACCGATAAGGCTGCAGATATCCGAGGGGTTCCTTTGCACCCCTCTTAAAATATCCTGGGTAGGCTGCATGGAGGTATGTCCTGGGCAGATTTTGGTGAATGTCTCCAAAATTTTAAGTGCTTAATGTACTCTGAGGCAGGTTTAAGTCTAAAGACAGGCTTAGTTTGGCAGCACTGTACTTTGGGGGCTGAAAGAAAGTCCGTGTCAATACTACATACTGTTAGAAAGTCAGTGTAGTCATCACACTTCTTTGCCATGTCTTCTGCAACCTGCTGAGTAGGGACCGTGAGTCCTATCCGCCTGCATATTAGACTGTGTTGTACTGTGCCATGTTGCTGCACAGATACACAGAAATGTAGCAATGTGCATTACCAGTATTACTGAGATAGTTATATGCTGCTTCCTCTGAAGCATAGGTATCTGGAGTGTTGCACATGAGGTGCACAATGGGTGTTTACCAGATAATCATGAAAGCCAGTGTCTTACCAGAAATTCAAAACTGCAGAAAAACCTTGAATCTGACCATCTGACCTGAACTCCATTCGTTCATGAGAAGCCAAGCAACTAAGAGATGCAAGGGGTAGGGGGAACTGTTTCTTCATGGGTAGCCATGTGAGTGGAGCTGATACTGAAGTTTTGGGAAATTAGGGGCATTGGAAAGTTTGTGGGGAGGATAAGTCATGGGCATTTGCCATGTAAGAAAATAAAAATCCACTCCTAAGAGCACATCTTTTGTTCCAGAAGTGCATGGAAGAAGGTTTTTCTCTTCTGTGCAGCAGCTTATGTGCTCTCAGATCCAGGGAGGATCACGCACATTTTTGGGGCCATGTATGGAAGGAATATTCCCGACTGGAGGGAGGTCTCTGCAAGCTGCTGTGTTGATTGTCATTGCAGTGTGTTCTGAAGGACTAGTGACTTGTTGCATGATTTACTAGGGTACTATTCAAACGTAAATTGTCTTTGTTGTTCCTTTGGTGTAGTGGGAAGCTTTTGGTTGTAGAGAGGACTGGTCACATAGTACCAATTCATTTTTTCCAGGGTAAGCAGCACGTTGTAGATCTGCTTCTAAGATATGACCCATATCTAGTCCCTTTTCCATTTGCCAAGGATATGGCATGTGCTGGAGGAGGGATGGGGAGTTACAATGTGTGCTACAGTAGTACTAGAGGACAAGTCAGTCACAGAAAAAAAAAGCATTCAGTCTTTAATACAGTCTATGGTGAATGGTTCCCTAAGCAGAATCCCTTCAAATCATTCATGGGATTTGTCTTGGAGAAAGTTGGTGAAGAGCCCTTAGACAAAGGTATGTTGTGTTAGTCTTTCAGTGTGGGCAATCAAAAGTTCAGTCCTAGAATTCACTCCCTGGAATTGTACATTTTGGCATTATAGATATGTATATTCTACTTGTAGTTTTAAAGTTGTACTTGCTAAAAGTTAAATTAATAGGCTTGAATGATATGACTGCCTTCCTTACCACCTCTCTTTGTTTTCAAGAGATTAGTTGCTACTGAATACTCCTAATGACAAATCTGGTAGCCATTCTTACTTAGCACATGCTGGTGGCATGAAATCCCTGTGGTATAAAAGCAATGCACAATTTGTGAATACCCATGAGGCTTAGACATATGATAGCAAGTGAGTGGCTCATCACTGTCAAGCCTGATATTTTTCTGAGTATGCCCAGTAGGAGAATTATAAGTGTCTCAGGAAGTTAGCATAAAAATCCTGAGGTGTCTGTGAACTTCAGGAGCCTCAAGCATTTGGGCATGAAAGGAATCCAAACAAGCTGCAATGCAAGATTTAGATCCTAACTTGTTCGTGAAATCCCTAAGATGATTTGAGATTGGTAATGAATTGAAAGATGGTAATAGAACCAAAATCAGGCATAATGGAATACAAGTCTTATTACACAAATTTCATATTATTCATTGAAGTGGAATGTTTGAATGAAGACAGTCATACTGGTGAAATACTCTTATACTTTTGTAAACTATTTGGCTTATCAGTACAGCCTCTATTGGAGGGAGTACTACAAAGCACTTTAACTGACAGATACCATCTAATTTACTATTTCAGTGGAATTTCACTTGGAAATATATTGTTTTATCTGATGTCTTCCTCAGTGATCTAGAAGAAAATAGGGGATTATGGTTTCTAAAAATGGTGGAACCATAACTGAGAGATCAGTTTCTGAAGTAGCTCAAAATATGTAATTGGATAGGCTCACATCAAAAGAGTTTAAACACTTGGGAAGACCTAAATACAATTTCATACTTGTAGGCATAAATAGTTACTTGCTTTGATGTCATGAAAAACAAAGGAGTTCCAAGCATGTTGAATCAAGAGGAATATCAAGTCAGAGCAGTAGAATTGTGCTACCTATATGTAAGTATGAGTAAGACTGTTACTGCAACACTGTTACCAGAATCCACTCTGCAGACCAGAGGCTGAATACTACAATAAAAATTCAAAGTCAAAGTCAGGGAACTTGTGTGAAAATGAGAGAATAAAAGAGCCCAGCTGCTTTTTTTTTTGCACCCAGTAATATCACTATTGTATCTAGTTTGATCATGGTCCCCAGAGATATTACTGGGAAAATGTTTCTGCTGGTGGATAACACTTTAATCTAGAGAAAAGGCTCAGTGATATCAGCAGGTTGGAAATGGAAGAAAAATGCTGTATAAATAGATATAAAGTGGAGATTTTTGGCAGACAGGACAATTAACCACTGGAGCAATTGCCCTAGAACACACTATGGATGTTTTATAAAGACTATTTCACGAACTACAGATTAAAACAATTATAAGCTTCATATAGAAACTGCTTGATTAGGTGCTGCAACATGTAACAGACAATTAAGCTGACTATATGATCCTAAAGGTACATTTTGATTGTAAAAGCTGTGAAAGTGTCTTTTGAAGTTCCTTATTTGCATCTAGTGGTCAGTTTTTATGTCATTTCTCTCAGTCAATGAAGGTGGAAAATTCAAGGAAAAAGAACAACAATGACAAAAAAAAAAAAGCTCCAGCAGCTGAAATACTCATACAGCATGCTCTCTGTGCTCCCTAGAGTACATTTTATTTGTTTTCAAGAGACAACATACAGGAGCTCAGACCAACCTGAATTGCAGTTAAAAGAAGTTTCTTAAAATAAGCTGTTTGTTGAGACATATTGGGGAAAAAAAAAGAAAGTTAGAGTCAAAGTTATGGTTCGAAGATGTGGTAGAGTAGTTTAAGTTGGGAGGAAACAATTTATGTTGTCCGCTCCAGCACCAAGTGTGGCTAGTTTAGATCAACTTTCTGAGGACCATGTTCAGTTGAGTTCTGAATGTGTTCAAGGATGGAGATTCCAAAACAACTGGGCAACCTTCCTTGGTATTTGAACACTCACTTTAGGAAATTTGTTTCATAATATCTCATCAGAATTTTACATGTTGGGGTAGTTGGCTTCTCCACAGTGTCCTTGTTTTCTCTTTTATACTAGAGGTTGATCCAAGGATAGTTAATATTGCTCCATCTCTCTGTGACCCTGTTATCGCAATCCTATAATCATTCATACCTCTGGTGAATCCAAAGGGTTACAACTGTTGAAACAGAAAGCACTTAATTTTTCCCTCTACCTTTTAATTAATCCTCTTACTTATATTAATAACAGTGTTAAATCAGTTCAAAGCTACTGAAGCTGATAGTTTCTGTCACTTGGATCATGCCAAAATTGGGTTGGTCTCATGAATAGAAACATTGTTGCATGTGTTTCAGTGTTAGGTTTTATCCAGTTTGTATTCAAGCATGAAAACTTCTGTTAGGTAGCTAAATATCTTCTCTCTGAGCAGATAAGTTGTCCTGTGTTCAGATGTAACGGTTATTTTTCTCCTTACTAGTAGGTGCTGCAGTGCTGCGTTTTGGCTTTAGTCTAAGAACAATGCTGATAACACACTATGTTTTCAGTTGTTGCTAAGTAATGCTTACTCTGATCAAGGACTTCTGCCAGTGAGGAGGGGCTCAGGAAACCGGGAGGAAGCAGAGACTGGACACTTGACCCAAACTAGCCAAAGGTGTATTCCATACCACTGCACATCATGCCCAGTATATAAACTGGGGGAATTACACAGAAGGCCCAGATCGCTGCTCGAGTTTGGCTGGGTATCGCTTAGCAGGTGGTGAGCATTTGCATTGTGCATCACTTGTGTCTATTGTTTTCTTTTCCTTTTTGCCCTTTTGGTTTTATATTCTCTCCCCTTGTTATTTCCCTTATCATTATTGTTATTAGTGGTAGTAGTAGTAGTTTTGTATTACACCTTAGTTATTGGACTGTTCTTATCTCAACCTTTGGGATTTACATTCTTTCAATTCTCCTCCCCATCCCTCCAGGAAAAGAGGGGGAAGAAGAGGGGGAAGAGAGAAAGCAGCTGCATGGTTCTGAGTTACCGGCTGGGCTCAAACCACAATATGAGTGATTTTAGAGGTTTGTAGATGTTTGGAACACACTAGTTTTTTTAAACTGTGCTTATCCGTATGCATAGTGAATACAAAATACAAGCTATTTTCTGAGGTTCAAATAGGAATTCTCTATAAATAATATAACATATTCTTCTTAACTTCCTGGCGGTGATTTCATGGCTTTACAAGCACGGACACCAAAGTTATAGAATCATAGAATAGTTTGGGTTGGAAGGGGTATATGCAGAGCTAACTGTTACTGCAGACTAAGTATATAGATATATCTATATCCAAGTATATGAATATTGCAGGCCTTGCAAATGAACTTAAGGGATTGCTCATTAGAGCAGTGGTCGGAAACACTAATCATAGAATCGTAGAATCTTAGAATGGTTAAGGTTGGAAAGGACCTTAAGATCATCAAGTTCCAACCCCCCTGCCATGGGCAGGGACGCCACACACTAGACCATTTCTCCCAAGGCTCTGTCCAGCCTGGCCTTGAAAACTGCCAGGGATGCAGCATTTATCACTGTAGTCAACCTGTTCCAGTGCCTCACCACCCTCACAGTAAAGAACTTCTTCCTTATATCTAACGTTAGTGAAGCCATGTGAGCTGTCACCAATCACCTCCTTATTTTCCATGTGCCTTAGTATAGAGACTATGGTCTTTAAGTAATACTCGGACATAGCATTGGAGTCATAGTATGTGAAGAGTTACTTTTTCTCCTCAGTCTAATAATACTGCTAATACATATGTATTAAAACATTGAAGAATAACATGAAGATGCCCTGTTTATGTACAGAAGTTGTATTCTAGTATCTTTTACAAAATTGACATTAAAGAATTTGGTCTGAAGTTAAATCATGCAGCCATGCAGAACTTATTGTACTCTGGTCTATTTTTGTAGTTATGTACTTCATAAAGGTAAGGAAAAGAGAGTATCTAAAATTCATTGGTACCTATTCCAAAGGGCTGGTACCTAAGCAACTGCATTTCTTCCACCCTGGAGTAAGACTTGCAGTGTTTGCAAATTGTCTGACTATGATTTGATAATATACAGATTTGATAGATTGAAAAAAAAAAAAAAAGGAACAAAACCCACAGGCATATTGGAAGAAAATAGATTTTATTCTCTTATACACTGTTCCATACTATGAAGTATTAATCTTCTTGTGTTTTTTTTTTTTAATAATAATTCTTTTTATGTTATTTTGTTTCCTCTATTCTTCTCTTAACAAAAGACATCTGTAAGTTAGTCCACTGATCATTCTGAGTGTCTGTTTTCCCATTTCATTACTGTTCTCGATTCTCTCTACAGGCGTCTTCAAGGCATGTCACACTTCTGTTTTCTCTTGTGAGAATGTAGTAGAAGTGAAAAAAAGAGTAAGGTATGCTTATTATGTATTACTGAGTTTTGTACTGTTTTTTAAACAAAAATAAATTGAAAAATGAAATTACACTTTTATATTATAAAAATTACAGTATATTAATTTTCAAGGTCTGATTGTTAATAACTTACTGACCATTTGTTAAGATATCTAGGAATCTTGCTAGTAACTTTAGTAATCATGATATCTTAGTCTGTGGTTAGCAAAAAATAGGTCTACAGTTAAAAAAATGCATTTGTTCCAGTTATTTGCACATTAAAGGGCAGAAGCCAGCTTGAAATTATATTTTGGTATTTTGTCTACCTATGTGAATTTCACAGACTGCAACTTAAATGTTAATGAACCACATAGGGTAGTTAGAAACCAATTATCCATAAAAACTTTAATGTATTGTACATACAACCATACTGTTCCTCCTAATATATTTATTTTTTGTTCTCTCAAGTGAGGTATTTCTGCATTAAGCAGAATCTAAATCTGGTGTGTGTACACATAACTGAAAAAAAGAGGCATATTCAAGTAAAGAAATTAAATAGAGGCAGTGTTGTTAGGTGTTAAAAATATGCAGACTTGAATTCGTAGAATAGTTTGGTTTGGAAAGGACCTTAAGATCATCTAGTTTCAACCCTCCCTGCCATTGGCAGGGATGGCTCATACTAGATCATTGAACACTGCCAGGGACAGAGCATTTACCACTACTCTGGGCAACTTGTTCCAGTGCCTCACCACCCTTACAGTAAAGAACTTCCTTATATCTAACCTGAACTTCCCCTGTTCAAGTTTAAACCCATTACCCCTTGTCCTATCCAACAACTGTGTTGAGCAATATGGCCCAAAACATGAATATCTCACTGAATGCCAAGAAGGGATGGAATAAAACTACACTACAAATAGCTGATGGCAGCTGTAAGTGGTTTACCTGTAGGTTTATCAAATTCCTGAATGCTCGTTTCTCAGTGCCTGCTGCAAAACCTACTTGGCCTTCAGGGCCAAGAGAATAGCATCAATGGGAATATTAGGACTTTGAAAAAACAGTTCCAATACACTAAAGCAGACTTAACAAATCTTATTTCAGTGAAAGAAAGCTTGTTTTCAGTTGCAATGAAATCCTGATAAAAATCTGGGGGAAAACCTATTTTAATACAAAACCATCCTGACCCCGAGATGTTTTGAATGACAAGTCTTTAGTTATGCCAGTTTAGCAAACATAATTTAATACACTTAACAAATTCTATGGTATGTCTATCGGTATATGTGAGCTTATTGAGAGGTAATATAAATTGCAGTTATTGCTCAGAATAAACAAGTGCTCTGAGAATAAAAAGGATTTAAAACTTCTTCAGGAAAAAATTTCAATTATAACTGAAATGACAAAAGCAGAGAACAAGTATGGTAGGTTTGTAGGTGAAGATATTCAGATCGTTAGGCAATCAAGATTTAAGAGATTTCTTAGAAAGCTAGTGAAGTAGATAGTTAATAATAATATAATAACATGAAAATCATTATATATAAAGTAAGAAAGAAATATAATGAAGTACTTCACAACAGATCTCTAACAAAACAATCCTACATACTAAGTAGAGAGGTTTTACACATTTTTAGCTAGAAACAATTGCTTCTAAGACTGTTCAGCCAACAGAGAGATGGAAAAAATTATGATTACTTTAAGAAGACAGAAAACATACAATCATATCTGGAGAAAAATTTACTATGAAATGCTGCTCAAATGGGGGGGGAAATATTGAAAATAACACTGAAACAGGAGATCCTAAGATATTTACAAGAAAGCTGGGAGATTTATAGTGCTTTGTAGCTTCACATATAAATGTACATTTTCTAAACCTTCTAATTTGCACCTGCAAGACTGACAAGAGCACAGGTTGATCTCGGTATTCAGATTTGTGTGATGACTGCCTACTTTGGTTACAGCATGAGTCACTGCAGCTTGGGCTGAAGAACAAACCTGGTAAGTCAACAGCAGTCCTACTATCCAGTGGAGGAGGTGGGAAATTAGAACACTAATAAATGAGTTACATCTGTGCATAATCAGAAGCACAGACATGTAGGTATTGAATAGGTAATCGCATAATAAGCACCCATTTTGGTGTGCCATTATTTTTTCAATTATTATTATTGTAGTATCCTCTATGCAAACACAAGACTTTCAACTGCAATTTAGGCAGAATTAAGATTTTTTTCTTTTAATGGCTTTATTTTTTTCTTTATTTTATTTTCCTAAGGGAAACATGGCATAATGTGGCCAAGAAGCCACAATTGTTTTGAAAGAAAGAAGGAGACTTTATTTTATTATTATCTGAAATGGAAGCTCATGACAGTTGTCTGAGTGAGAAAAAGTATTATTTTCTGCATTTTATATTTGATGGGTGAAGTACAGAGAGATAAAACTATCTGGTGGTAGTTCTGAATAGCAATAGCAGCCTGAACTCAAATCTGATTTGCAGTACAAAGACTTCTTTTGTTTTGCAGAAACGCCTTACGTAAAATATTTTTACAACTTAAAGATTAGCTGCTACTTTTAGGAGTAGAGACAAAGATGGAGAGTGAAGTGGTCTTTGGAGAGTTTCAAAGAGGAAACAAAGAGTTGATAAATTAAAGTGAGAACAATATATTCTAGGAATCCATTGTAATTTTAATTTTAGTTCCGAGTTTGTGACTAGAGTATTGGTGAAGTTTTAACACAAACGTTGAACTATGAAATTGGTACTGAAATCACTCTCAGGTTTTCCTCTGGTTATTTGCTCTTACACTGCAAAGACAAGTAGTTCAGATATCAAAAGTCAGGGAGAACAGGAAGAAGTAAAATACAGTTCCTTTGAATTTATGCATGTACCACCAACTTCTTTCAACTTAGTCAATACAAATATTCTCAGCCTACTGAGAAAGTTAAGAGGCCAGAAGTTGCTTACCTGTGGAAGGACTAGGTGAGTCAAATCTGGTTTGATATTGTTTGATTTCATTTTGCTTTCCTGGGCATGGAAACAAAGATTTGTTTGTTTTTCAGCAGTATACACATTGTCTATTTCATATTGTTAAAATATTTCCAATCCACTTCTGTTTGACTAATGAAAAATGACAGGGTTTTAATATGACCAAGGAAAACCACAAATATCACCATTTCTGCTACTTTGATTGGGCTTCGGTTATCAGTAATTTGTACTTAAATAATCTGGTCATGCTGTGACCACATTACAAAGATACTTTTTGATGAGGATTTGACTATATTAACTTTGTCAGTTATACATTAACCTTAGTCACATGCAATACGAGTACTCCACTGGCATGGTAGAAACCCTTTTCCTGTTGCTCCCACTCTGCCCTCACACCCCTTTTCTAATGGAAAAGGGAAAACTGACAGATGATACCAACCTCCTGCCTATATCTATGCTAGGAGGCAGTTTTTAGGAAAGAAAAACATAAACTTCAGACTTCGTTTTTGTAGATACTGTTTTTTCTTAATTGGAAGATTCATCCTCAAAGCAACGCTAAGGGCTACAGAAGGCTTTTTGACCTACTGGCTGCACAAGAGGCAGAAAACACATAGTGAGGGTACAGAATGTGATTTTCCTGAAGGAACCTGCCCCTGGAAAGTGTATTCTGGTATGGCAGCTCTTTCTAGAGGTGCAGCACGTCTGACAGTATAAAAAGAGAAGAATTTTTTTTTTTTTTTTTTCATATATACAGGGTTCATTGCTGCAAAGCTTGATACGATCACTGTTCCTGTCTTGGAAAACTTAGCTATAGACAAAGCCCTACAAGTAGAAAGACATAGATAAAATTTCCTGAAGCTACATAGCTGAAAGCACAGCATAGTTTCTGACTTAGAATCATTTTGTCAAAGAGGTTAGCCTGCAATTGCAGGAATTGAGACTCAGTAATTAGGATGCCTATTTCAGCTCTTTATTCTACCTGATGTACTTCAGTCAATGGTACCAAATACCTTTTTGTTCTTCACACTAGGTAAAAAAAAAAATTACTAGTAGGCAGCAGTCAGAAACAGGAAGGGTAAAGTATTAGCCATACTGCAATGACATAGATAGATAGGTAAACATTCTGTCACTGCATAACACATTGTTGACTTTTGAATTTAGTGTTCTGTAAGAGAAGACTTAACAATTATGTCTCAGGGGGCAACTTTATCACATGAGTGATTTTACATGGAATTCTTAAATATAAGGAGAACTAGAAATGTTCTGAAGAAACGTGTTTTATTTGGAGCAAAAACAACTTCTGCATCCTTCTCCCAAGCTATTTAGTAATAAACTTGAAATATTTTTCTTTTCTAGCTGTTTTTAAGAAAAATCAGTTTCTGATTTTCAGGTTTTTTTAACTAAAAAATATTGAGGAAATGGACTATATTTTTAAACTAAACAATGGAATTGTTTTCTTCTTTTATAATTTTCTAGAAATAAAGCTGAAGCCTTCTTGAAAAGTATACTGCAGAATAGGAAAATATGGAAAAAATATGCATACAAGAAAATCATTAGCTCATTTTCCCAGCATTTTTCACAATAATATGATCCTCCTGCTAATTGTCCAAAAAAAAAAAAAAAAAAAAAAAGAAAAAATCCCCTAAATTTATGAGAGTAAACAGGATATGTCATTTTAATCAAAGTAAAGAGAATGGATTGATTTGGGCTTTTTTGAAATACAAAGTGTATACAATAATATGAAAAGATATATAAGCCATCAGGCTTGACTTACCTGGAAGATATATGTGTGTGTGTATTATATGGCAGGTTTTCATTATTATCCTATCCCAGGGAACAGAAATCTCTTTTAGTCCCTGAATATATTCCCAATATTAGAATTTCCATAGTTTCAGACCTAGAATACATCATTTTTGTTCTTAGTGTAAAAATCCTACCTGAAAGAGAATCTTCATGAAAGTTGTCATTGCCTTAGACTCTTTCAACATGTATGCATTGCATAATGAAGAAAAGGTAGCTTGGAAATCACCATGAGAATATTTTTTCCTAATGGTGTTTGACCCCTGAGATAAGTGATAGTTTTTTGGTTTTTTGTATACAATTATGCCTGAAGAACTATTTTTATATTTTATTAGAGTCCATTTCAATTAGTAGCTAATCTGTCACTTATCCATCAAATAAATCTCAAACTATAAATATGCAAACACTAGTTATACAGACTGTGCTTCTGTATAGATTTATGAATCTTATAAATACCATGCACTGTTTAGGCAATTGTGAAAATGCATAGATATGTGTTTTAAAGTTTAGAGGTAAGTAATCTGTTTGTCTGTTTACTTTTTCCTTAAATTGACAGTGTGCATGTTTCTAACAAATATTTGCAGGTGAGCAGAAAATTATTTTAATATTTCCTGCTTAAATGATTTTTCTATTTAGTATAATAGATGAACACTATACACTTTAAATAGTGTAAAAGCTGACCAACTTGGCTTTATACTTTAAAATTCCCTTGGACTTGCAGCAAATTAGAAAAAATTCATTGTCTACGTAATCATATTCTGTTTTAGTTTTTAAAACAGCTGAAATGGTATTTTAACTACACAAGAACTTAAATTTCAACACTGATAAAGCTGATTAAAACATATTCAGTCAGGCTGCAGTGTTGTCAGATTTGGTCTGAAAGGTCAGGCTAAAATAGCTTCCTATTTCTCCATCTGATGTTTATAATCTCTTGTATTAAATCCATCTGACAGAGATTTTGCTTAGGCAGAATGACATGCATATGGAATGAAGAGGGCAGTAGATTTGTTGTTATGAGGAAATGCAAAGAAAAGGCTTTGTGAGAAGGAGAAGAGAGCTTGGAGTATGATGAGGATGATCTTCAAGATATGCAGAGCAAATGCAAAGGAAAAAGAAGCTGAGGTATTGGAGGGGGTGAGGGGAGGGAAAGAAAGAAAAGAAAAAAAAAGAGGGATAGAAATGACAGAATTAAAGACAGCTGGTCAGACCAGTTAGTTGCAACATGAAAGGATTTTAATTTTGTGTTTTGTTCCTTTCCTTTTTCTCCACAATAATTGGTTATTGTTTATAGCTGTCTTCATAAATATTCCAGCATTTCTTTCTCAATCTTCCTTCTATAGCTGCATTATTTATATCTTTATGTCAAAATCTTTATCATTTTGAGAGGAAAGAAAATTGAGTAAGGTACCATATTCATCCTGGCTAAACAAAAAACTTCTGGAAATTTAAGTTCTTGGAGATTTAGTTTTGGACTTTTCTCTGATCACTAATATCAGAAACATATTTTGATTTAGTAAAAAATACTACCCTAGCAGTAGGAGTAATACTTCCCCTTCAGGATAGCAGTTTTCCCATTAAGGACAGGAAAGACATCTTCCCCCCTTTTGTCTTTTGTAAGTTTCAGTATTTTTCCACAGTTTTATCTGCATTTGTCAGTTATTTATGCAGTGGTTCTTTGCTGTACAACTGAATTAATTCTTCACTTTTGCTAGAGAAATCTTTTTTTCTTTCTCATTTGAAAGGAGGAAAAAACGATTGATACAGATTGCATAGCTAATCTTTAAATAATGGCTATTTCCTATATTGCCACATCTATTGTTGTCTGAAGTACAATTTTTAACTTTATTGTTGTATTTTCCAGTCTATACTGATCAGAAACTACAGGCAGTATGATGGTGAGGTATTTCAGGGTTTGTGTCTGTATGTCATTTTTGTAATTAAGCATTTGTAAATTCACATTGAATACTTTTAGAATTAGGATCAGGAGCGCTTTCCATAAGTTATATATCCTCAATTCCCACCATGAAGGGACTGTTAAATGTCAGAGAAGTCTGTCAGCAATATTTGAGTAGATCCATAGGACTCCACTGCTTTACCAGTAGTTTAATCTCCTGTGCAAAGTCTTTATCTGGATTTTTGTGCGAGACCAGTATTTAGCATTCAGTAACTAGGCAAGGCTGTTCTACAGTGATGACCTCCCTGACCTACGAGAGCATACCAAAAATTACGCTGATCCATTATAAAGATTAAGACAAAGACAATAATAGCTCCTGTGATTTATCTTTCTGTTTTTATGAAAAGTTCACAAGTTTGCCAAAAATGACAGACAGGAATAGATAATCTCTGCTTTTTATCACTCAGATCAGACAGACTTAATGTTACCAATGAAAAGACAAATGCCTTGCTTCTATGTGTGGAAGCCGAACAAAGAATAGATCTTTTTTTTTTTGTTGGAAACATCAAGTTAAAATTCTTTATTTTGAGGACCAGAGTAATAATTCAAGTGACATTTGGCAAGGTGAAATGAATAGATAGTTAACATTACTAATGCGCATTTGTTTCATATTTGACACAAACTAGGTCAAAAAGCATTGACCATTTCCTCCACAAAACTATCCTGCAGTCACTCAGAGTACAAGACATTCAGTGAAATCTCTAACGACACAAAGGATTTTGTAGGTGATACTAACAACAAATGTAGATGAAGGTTTTCTTTCTTTTTAAAAAAAATAAACATGAAGGGAATTAATCCATGCTTTTCTTCTGCCAAATCAATAGAGTCTCATTATAGAATTAACTGCTGCAATCATCACACATTTGGGATGGTCACAGTTGGGTAATTAGAAATAAGAAAGCTGTGCAAATAATTTATCAATAAAGGTGAAATGGCAAAGTTGTAGTTTATCCCTTTTTAGCAAAGACCTTAAAAAAAATTGTTAATAAAATGGTGGTCTGTTTATTTGTTTGTTTAATTCATTACAGAGCTGTAAATTTGCAAGCAATTGAAGCTCATTGGGGCACATTACACTGCACCATAGAAGAGAAAGGAACTAAAACGTAATATTTACTTTTCAGTTCCATGAATCCTGCAGCATGCATTAGTGCCTGAGGTTACTCTTCTGCAGATGCAGGACTTTGCCCTTCCTTTTATTGGACTTTACGAGGTTCTCTGCTCATCTCTCTGGCCTGTCCAAGTGTCTCTGAATGTCAGCACACCTGTTTTCCACGGCTTATGCCCTAACTGATAAAAATCTGTAGTTCTGACAGATGATTAAGGTGTTAGTGGACTATAAGAAATAGTAGGAACATCAGGGGAAATACATTATATCTCATATAATTGCACCTGAAATACTGTGTTAAGCTCTGGGCTCCTCACTACAAGAAAGACATTGAGGTGCTGGAGCAGGTCCAGAAAAGGGCAGCAAAGCTGGTAAAGGGGCTGGAGAGCAAGTCTTATGAGGAATGGCTGAGGTAACTGGGGTTGTTTAGTCTGAAGAAGAGAAGGCTCAGGAGGGACCTCATCACTTTCTACAGCTACCTTTCAGAAGGTCATAGTGAGGTGAGGGTCAGTCTCTTCTCCCAAGTAATAAGTGACAGGACAAGAGGTAACGACCTCACGCTGCACCAGCGGAGGTTTAGATTAGATATTAGGAAAAAAAATTTCGCAGAGAGGGTGGTCAGGCATTGGAACAGGCTACTTAGGGAAGTGGCGGAATCACCATCCCTGGAAGTGTTCAAAAATCGCGTAGATGAGGCCCTCAGTGACATGGTTTAGTGGTGGCCTTGGCAGTCCTGGGGTAATGGTTGGACTTGATAGTCTGAAAGGTCTTTTCCAGCCTAATTGATTCTATGATTCTATTATTCATTTAATAGTGAGAGGACCTCAGAAGAAAAAAAAATGTATATAGTAGTATCACAGAGAAGTAGGCTTCCAGGCACTTGCATTTGTTCTTGCACAGAAACGGATGTAGTTGCCCATCATAACTTTAGGCAATAATTTTTTTAAGTATTACCCTTTTGCCTTCTCTTGTCCTGGTTTGCCTAGTTTTTTGAATGTGGATAATGGGATTGAATAATTGTGTGAAGCATTCTGAAAAGAGTAAATTGAGGGGGGAGAAAAAACAACCTCTGAGTAACATTCTGTCATCTTTACCCAATTACTCTCTACTGAGTTCATAAAAGTACTCTCTTGTGCATCAAGCTTGTTTGTTTGGGGAAGAAGCAATAAGAAATTGTGAGGATGCTAAATTCTAAATATTTGTTTTAAGAGAAAATACAGAGATTAAAATACTAATTAATTCTCTGGTGATTCCACTGTGCACTTTTTATTTATTTAATCTTACACAGCCAAGAAAATTGACAGAAACAGTAACCCAGAGCTACTTTTGTATAAACTAGACCTCCTGAATAATACTTCTATTATAATTTTTCACTAACGGCACCATAAATAACATGAACACATAGAGTACATTATACAGAATTGCTTTTCAACCTTTTATGCCCTTTACTACATCATCCAGGAAGAAAACCTCACCGTAGACAAGTCATGTAAAAGTTTTAGCACTCAAAAGTTAGACTAATTTCTCACGTCTGTGATCAAAATAATTCTGAATTATTTTATACCATGGAAATAATTTGGTTTTGTTTTATTATGTTAGTACTTTAAAACAAGAAAGAGGGAGTGAGAGGGGAATGGACTTGATACCAGACCCATTTGTCATAAATCAGAGGATTGGCATGTAAATCAAGCGATCATGATGTGCATTATTTTTTGGCCTTTTCCTGAGTCCTTGGTCTTGGTGAAAAAGCAATAAGTCTGTATTTGTTTGGTCTGTTATTCACAGTACAAGAAACTAAACCATTTCCCACAAGACACGTTTAATCAGTCTGAGACTCATATAGCTGGTGACTTCTGTCTACACAAAACAAGAAATAAGAAAGGTCTATTTACAGCACTCAGTTTTCAATCACTCAGTCCACACTACAGGCAGCAGAAATTTTTTATCCTAAGAGTAATTCTGCAGAATCTTGTAAGGCTTTTTTGTTCAGACCCTGCTAACTTTCACAAGTTCATTCAATCAGAAAGACTTCTTCCTGCCCTGTGACTGAATGTGTTCTTGATCAAAAATGAGCAATCACTGAAAGCATTGTATAAAATCTTTTCAGGGTGGGTGTACTTCAATTTGGCCAATGGACCATGCTGGAGCACCACTTTTATATCTTGAAAACTTTATGACTGCTGTTAGAGAAATCAGAGCTGCAAGGCATCATTGAGTTAACCTAAAACATTCATCCCTACTAAAGGAAAATGATGGAGGGGGGAAGCAAGCCCTAGCTAGGTCCTACCACATAAACAGTTTTGCATCCTTTGCAAATGGAACATCTCTGATGCTAACACTTTCTTCACTCCAGACCCCAGTGTTACCATGAGTAGCACAAACATGCTAATGCTCAAGGGAACACAAAGAATGGAATATTATTCTGTTACCCACAACATTATGGTCCTTATCTTTCTGTATATGGGATGGATTATCCAGCTATTTAGGCTTTTCCTGCCTTTTAGCATAAACGCACATCATTCTGCAGTATGGACTGCCCTTAGGCACTGCACAGTTGGTGTAAATTAGCCGCACATGCCATCACCTCCTCTGGAGGAGTTTCTGGCTGAACGTGGACATGGCCTAGTGCACAATCGCTGCTCTGAGCCAGACAGTGCTGAAGCATGGAACGAGGAAGCTGGGCAAGGCAGCAAACAAATTTCCGGATGCAGAAGTCGGATCCGAAAGCCGGAACCACTGACCAAGAAGGGGAGGAGAAGAAGCTACCCGAGTGTTTGATAGCTAGTGACGCTAGCCAATAAGCTTGAGACACATATGCATG
>JANEMJ010025559.1:8890-26870 GCA_024361745.1 Cacatua alba
GGGAGGGAGAGAGAGGGAGAGTGAATCCCAAGTAACTCTTCAGGATTTTAGTTAGACCTTTTCTTAATTTCCAGCTGTCTTGTGTAGACAAGCCTTGAGAGTAAACCTGACAAATTCCAGAGGTCAAACCCTATTACCCACACAGTCTTTTCTTATATCCTTTGACCAATCAGTTCACCTGATTGCTCCTCAGTTCCCCCAGTTTAAATCACTTGCAATGTGCTATTTAACTTTTTCCTCTGTTCCTTCTGGGAACTATCCTGATACGGGAGGATAAATGACAAACAGTGCATGGGACCAGACGGGTGCCTTCAACAATAAGGGGATGAATGAGCATATGAAAAAGCCACCACTGCAGCACAGCAGCAAGCCACAGGAATACCCCAGCTACATGCTTTTATTCCTCAGTAAGTACGGGGTTATCGAAAGCAGCTTAGCATCCAAAGAAAGGAGCAGATTTATGATGAGTACAGGGCTCCACATGACTTATTACTTGCTTCTCTGTTGTCTCAGAACACCGGCAGGAAGCAAAAAGGAATGGAAAATCCTGAAGATCCTGAATTAAAATGTACTTTTAAAGATATTTTTCATCACACTTTGATTTTTAATTTTTTATTTTGGAAGAACCAGCTGAAAATTGCTATGCAACTTTTTAGTCATGTCTAACTTGGTAGTACCTTAGAAAGACCTTCAGCCTGATATTCTTGAGCCTGTTGTAAATACTCAAACATTGCAGTCAACCAGGCTGATAAAAAAAATTTAACAGTGCTATTGGCAAGAGCGATCTCAGATTTGCTGAAAGTCATGTCTATGTCCACGCGTGCAAAGCAGCACACTTTCAGTTACCAGTCTGATTGACTGGCAAAAAACCTTAATGCAAAAAAAAAGCTACTGACATACACTGAGAGTGTGAGACTGCTCTTGGCTGGGTCTTGTAGGTGTAAAGACATCTAAAAAGTATGAAGACTTTTTTAAGTGCTTTCAGAAGTTTTTCTTATGACGTAATTGAAAAAAGGGTCAGTCATAGCTACAAAATAACTGCTTCATCTTGTATGAAAATGCATCTTTGGCAGTCCTGTAAGATAAAAATAAGCTCAGATTTTAGGGTGTTTTATGGCAGAAATAAAGTGCTGTGTTATTTGGGATATGCTGGAAATTAATGAAAGCCAAAGAAACACTTAAGACTGTAATAGCTTTATAAAAAGTTATATTGAAATGTTTAAGGTCAGGTTAGTCACAAGATCTAAGATATTTGGGGGTAGGAGAGACAGTTGGCCTTTGATCTCTTCATAACACTTTCTTCCCTATTTTTATCCTTTTGGTGATACTGACAGAACTTTTGTCCTGTGTTGTATAAATGGAAGTGATGCTTATTATTACAATCATTAAAGCAAAGATCATAAATTAGTGAGCCTTATGCAACGAATACAAAATTTCAGAAAATAATTGCACAAACAATCATGAGCATTTCTCCCAAAACCAAGCTGCCTGTATGTTCAGTCATGGGGTTATATAAGTCATGGGGTTATTTACAATACACCATTTTTGCAACAACTCATTACTAAGACAGTACTGGCATTAACTTTCTTAGTAGAATTAGGGCCATACAACGTACAATCCCTGGAAACTATTCCTACCACTGTTTTAATTTAAGCATTATGAGCATACAAATTTTAGTTTGTATTTTGAGCAAGACTAACTGAAGGGCAAAGAAACTGGTGAAGGGTTTAGAGCACAAGTTTTATGAGGAATGGGTGAGGGAACTGGTGTTGTGTAAGCTGGAGAAAAGGAGGCTGAGGGGAGACCTTATTGTTCTCTACAACTACCTGAAAGGAGGATGGATAAAGGGAGTTGGTCTCTTCTCCCAAGTAACAAGTGATAGGACAAAAAAAAATAGCTTCAAGTTGTGAGAGGGGAGGTTTAGATTGGATGTTAGGAAAAACTTCTTCACCAAAAGAGTTGTCGAGCACTGGAACAGGCTGCCCAGGGAAAGTGGTCGGGTCACAACCCCTGGAGGGATTTAAAAGACATTGATGTGGCACTTAGGGACATGGTTTAGGGGTGGACTTGGTAGTGTTGGGTTAACAGTTGGACTCAATAATCTTAAAGGTCTTTTCCAACCTAAACAATTCTATGATTCTACGATACTGACCTGGACACTGCTGCTGGAACTGAACAGCCATCTGTACTGGGTTTCTAACTTCAGCACCAATGTGAAAACTTTATGAAGATGGCCAGAGTTACACACCTACAGAAGAAAATGAAATTATCCAGTTTACCATTAACATAAATTTAGAATGTCTGGGATATTCAGTATTCTGTACTAACCAGATATCTACCTCAAAGCTGGCTGTAATATGAGATGTCAAAGAATTGCTTTTTGAGTTCAGAGAGAGGACAGATTTTGTTACAAATATGGTTTTGCAACATGACTAACTTGGATAAATAAAGGGATTGAAATATAATGTACTTTGGTGGCTATAAACTGTCTGGAGACAAACTGCAAGCGTGATCAATGATGCTATGAAATCTTCCTGGTGACCAAAGTCGTCCAGTGGCTTGAGTTGCCTCCACACGCACTTTCACTAGCACACATTTCACAAGCATCTCAGCATGATGGTGAATGGCGACATGAAAAAAAGTCATAGCTACAGACTGTTGGTTTGTTGTTCGATACCTGGTCTTGCTATGTGGGACAAAGATGGCGCTGTGTGAAATGGCATAGAAGTTTTTGCATTTATTTCAGTCTGTCCATCCTAAACTGGTTTTGTTCAAGCCCCAATACATATTGTTCTTATCAATAAAAATGTTGCTAAATAGCAGACAACAAAGATGCGCCAGATTCTTAGTATTTCAGACATGATATCATAAGCAATTTATGCACTACAGAAATTATTAGATGTATTTCATATCCTCTTGTTTATCCTGCCCTGTGATGTCTTTATTCCCATGTGTCCCATTGAACATTTTCAGCTACTGTGACTTAAATCCCATACACTTTTTGCCTCTCCAAATCAGATGGTCAGTACCAGATAGATTCCTATGGAACCTCCTGGGGGCTGAGATACTAATTTCTCCCAGGACAGCAAACATTCATAGCGATCTCTTGCACCCCCACAACTCCTACCTCTGCCAGGGAGCAAGGCAGACTAGACATTATTAAAGGAGGTTATGCCTCAGCTGATTCTCCTGCATTCCCTCCCAGATACAAACTACATGCAACAGCAGCCCAAGAAGCAGCCCTTGGCCAGACATCAGTCATAAAACTAATTACTACACAAAACTCTTTGCATAAGGTCATATAGGATTGGTTAATCTGCCTGAGGTTGTCTTAAGGAGAGCTCTTTCTAGTGCTGAGAATTCTGCTTATTCTGAATATTTTTCACCCTAGCATGATTTCTTGGTAGCTTTCTATTTGAGATGGCTACAGCTTTTACAGAGGTGAAGATGATACTCCCAGCTGATTCTAACCAAAATAGTTCAATAGCAGATACGAAGCATTCATCTGGCTTTTACTTTGCCTCCAGCCATAGTGCTTTATGGTGGCTTAACTGCAACCCCAGAGATCCCACCATAGGTTTCATCTGTTTCCTTTTGCGAAGCATATCTTGAGGCAAGTGAATAGGCTTAGAGAATGCCTGGACACCTCCTCCACTGTGGCCCATTAATACAGATCAGTACTATTTCTTCTTTGATCTGCTTTATCTTTCAGCAACCAGATGTACGTTCCAAAATAGCAAAAAAACTGAGCATCATCTCATTTACTTCTTTCACCATGAAGTGTTGTCTTTGGGCAAACCTTTGATTTGTCCATAGGTCCTGAGTCTGGCAATAGGTTCCATTCTAGGAATAGGCTTTCTCTGTTCTTACCTTACCCTCTATCTTTTATAATTCTGTTTTCGTTGTCTGTAAATTTTGAAGACCCAAAGTATTTTTTTCCTGTTGACATGGGTATTTTCTTACGACTTTGTCTGCTAATTGTTTTACAGAATCATATGACCTATACTGGTATCCATTTAGACACCTCTCAAGAAATTGTCTTATTCAATGATATTAGTGTCCTTAATTAGGCCATCTACTTTGGAAGGCATTAGTGACATTGGAACAGGGCGTTTCTGACTGATTACATTAGTTAGATCAATATAGAAAGCAAAACAATGTGAAAACAAACCCTGCGCTGGTGGGAAGGAGCCAAGGAGTGGGGCAACATCTACGTTCGCTTGATAACATTTCCATTGCTAGGCATGCTGACACACTCTGCTGCATGTATCTCACACTAGCAGTAGCTCTGCTCTGTAAAGAAACAGCTGTCATGGCTTTAGAAATGCTTAATTAATAAAGCAATTTTGGGAATCTATTATCACATGGAAAGAGTCCAGTAACAGCTCTTCCTTCAGCTTGGTAGCTGCAAATGAACCAGTTACTTTGCTCTTCCTTTCCACTGGCATTACAAAATCAGATATAGTGTACTTGGGCTGTCACCTTCCCCAGTGCACTATTTTGGATTTCTCAACAGTACTGTAATGCTTTTTGATGTTTCTGATACTGCTGTTATTTTCCTATATACACAGGCTCCTCCCTCCATCTTATGGCATGCACATCCTCTCATTCTGTATTTGCATTGTCTCTATGCCTTTTCATGACAAAGAAAGTCAGCATGCTTAAGCACAGTAACACCATAGTCTCCAGATCCATCCATCCTTTCAATACACTCCAGCAATGGTCTTTAAACACTAATTTTAGCCATACTTCTTCCTAAGCTTTAGTAAACATGAACTACTTTGTTCACCCTTGTCTCCACTTTAAACACTGATTTTAGCCAAACTTTTCCATAATTTTAATAAACATAAACTACTTTGTTCCAATACATCTCAGCTTTCTGATTTGTAAACTGTTCTCAATGTCATCAGATTTGTCCAAACAGCCAGTTCCATATTATTCCATTCTTCCTGCTCACTATATACTCCTTTAGCCAACAGATCTCTCCTCAACACATTGCATAGGCGAGTTTCTTCATACAGCCTAAGGATAAGCAAAGAGAGGACTGAGCTCAGTAGTCCTTGCCTTTCCAGCTGGGAGGTGCATCTTCCTTACCTGCCCATCTCTTCACTCATGACACCCAGGGCCGGACAAGCTCAGCAGCAGCTCGGCTGGTGGTCACTTCTTGGTTATTTCCACCAGCAGGAGCAACAGCACATTCTGAAGCATGGTGTCCAAACTGCCCAGAGGATCTGAGGAGAAGAAGTCAAGGTATCCTGCACCTTTGTACTGCTTTCCTATGCCAAATGCAACAAGCTGACATAATCTTGGTGACAAAGGATCTGCTGTGGTTGCATTCATGTAAATCAGGCTAAAAACACATTTTAGATCACTCAGTACCCAGAGAAATGAGAAAAGAAATTCAGGTTGGGTATTTTGGGGTTGTTTTTTTTTTTGGTTGGTTGGGTTTTGTTTTGTTGTTTGTTTTTTTTTTTTTACTATAAGATAAAAGCCAGACATTGGCTGTTGAAAGGGGGCAGAAACAAACACCTTGTGTGTTATTGTACCAGGGAGGCTCACAAATGGTTATAAATTCTCAAGCAACCTGGCATGGTTTATTTTAAAGACTGAAAGCTCCCCTATCCAGAGATCACTCTTCTGCGTTCTGTAAGAGGATTTCTTAAAAAAAGAAAACAAACCCTTGCCAAAAGCAGCTGTTGGCTAATGTAATACACAGCACCACTGTAAGAATGGATCCATGAGCCCTGGCAAAACCTCAGTCCTTGTCAGTACCCATGAATGAAACTGTCCCAGGGAATCTGCAGAGCAAGGCTGCATATTTAGGAAGCTCAAAAGAGAGTCAAAACAAAACCGAGTGGAGCAGGAAAAGCAACACAGACATGTCAAAGGGCTGCCCACATGGCTCAACCAGAGACCGACCTAAAGCCACCGCCACACAATTGCTTGTGAAGCTCACAAAGGAGCCAGATGCTCCTGTCAAAATTATACCTTCCACAAATCAACATGGGAAACCTGCCACCATCCTGCCTAAAAGGAGAACTGATACTATTTTCTTGACTAAAATAATATCTTTTCAGTGAATTGGCTAAAGAAAGAGCAAGAGCTGTTTGCTTTGGACTAGTATATTTCCAAGCGTGTCATCCCCACAAAAGATCTTTTTTTTGCTCTACTTTCATGCAACCCTGAAAGCAAATATCTGATGGATATGAGCAGGCTGCCTCCACATCTCCAAACAAGGCGGGGGAGCTGAAGGCAAGTGGGATTCTTCCGTTGCTCTGAGCTAATAGGTATTAGGAAGAAAAATGCAGTTCTTGTCTTGGCTGGCTTTGAAATGTACTTAACTTTTCATTCACTATATTCTTCTTATATCCACAAAGCTCAACAAGACAGTGAATATCATTGGCCTGTTTCAGAGACAAGAGGAAAATGCGCACCCGAGGTCTCACATCACAGCAACAGGGGTACGGACAACGAACCTGAATCTCAGCCACCGTGTCAGATGACATGATCACATGGTCCCAGCCCTTTCCAGTCCTTTCCATGGTGTTTTAAACGTTGATCAAAATTTAAGTTAGCAGAGAGCATGCCTGAATAAGCTCATAGTCTCACAGCTTGTCCTAGTTCTCATATTAATTGTTCTAATTAGCTGCTCCGCAGGCAAATATATACTGACTCTTTCCGCATCTCAAACTTGGGGCCATGCATGATTCAGAAAAATAATCAGTTGCGACTTCCTCCCAAAATTTGCCACCCATCTAAATTGTAAACATTGCAGCTCAACTCCCAGTTCATAACACAGAGAAGCAAACTCACTTAGTGTCATCGCATGGTTTTCTTCTCCTTTTTTTTAATTTCAGAAGAAGGCCGTCTTAATAAAACATATAGAATCCCATATATTATAGCATGCAAAACTGCATTTCTGCAGCCGTGTTGAGTCTGTTCTAATCTCAGGACAAGATTAGGAGGAGAGGTTGTCAACCTTTCAGCCTCATCTTGGAGACAGGAATGTTGAATAAGCTGAAAACTGGCCTAGGAAATTTCGGTGGGACGAAAGATTTCAAATACAGAACTCAGATTTGTATACTGTCATTTACAACATAGGAAAGTGTATTTTGGCACAACCTCATCTGAACTTTTCTTTATATTTTTAATGATTTTTCAAGATTAAAGTGTTTAGTGTGAGAATCTCCCACATAGTGTGTGCTTTGTGTATGTGTTAACTATAGATTAGATTGCATGGGCAGTGCACATACCTATTCTTTGTTAGTAAAGTATATAGTTTAACAGATAACTAATGGCAGTCATTTCCCTAACTTTGCTACATGCTCTAACAATTCCCAACTCTCAGTCGTGTTTATAATTTCTTGTGCTGCTACTAAGATGCACCTTGCCTTCCAGTGGCTTTTGCACTTGCCAGACCCTCCGTTAATTCTCTAGATGGGAATGAGGCATTAACTGCAAGGTCCAGAAATAACTATGCAAAATGAAAATTGTCCATCTGAAGAAAATTATAAATGTTTGATGAAGAAACAAAGTCTGATGATACACATAGATGATGTAAAGAATTACAAAAATGTGAGAGAGCAAAATAAATCGTACATGCCAGTTCACCATTGTTATTAATACACAGCTCATGTTGGGCTTATTTTTATGGCTCCTTTGTACTCATCCTACAGTGTTTTCTTGTGGTGGCAATAGAGAATTTGGTATTTTAAAAGCTAAATAAGTACTAAAATTTGAACTTGACTAGAAATGCATTTGAGCAGTCAAAAATGACCTCAAATTATGATTATTTTTTAAATTATGAACACCTAAAAAACTTAACACCTAAATTTACATTGAAATTTGCAACTGAAATTTAGGAGGGAATCTCTTACCTCTCTTACATTTAATTACATTGAACTAGTAACCTTCTAATAATTTCAAAGCTTATTGGAGCTCTTACGGACTGAAATTGTCCACTCTCAGTCGATCAGTTTTTAAGAGTTTATTTTTAAAAGAGTAGTGGAGAAACAGACTTGGAAAGGTATTGTGCAGCAAAAGCAGTGTATGGGTATTCATAAAAACAAAAAGATTTCTGTCAAGCTTCGTATGTGTTGGGAAGGATCTCTGTTAATTAAAAACAAATCCAGAAAATTACAGCTGAACTGAAGAGAGTCCTGCAAATGCTTTTCATTTCAAAATCTGTTGATAATTACAACACAACTGCGATTCAGTTAATCTTGTAAGGGAAGGACAGACTATAACTGTTGGATGCTGAATCAATAGGTAAACACCTAAAAATGAGAAAATTATTCCCAGCAGAGGTAAACAGCCCAGATTCAAACTGAAATATTTCTGCAGAAGCTAAGCATGTCCCTGCCAAATACATTTTTCTAGTATTAACTCTGTACTGCCCATAGTTTCTCAAATCCTGCACAATTTATTCGCCCAAATAAGGTCTTCAAAACAACTTGTAAAAGATAGATGTAAGGGTATCTAGGTAAAAGTGTATCACTCCATTAGTTTAGATTTTATACATAGCTCCTATCTATGTTGCTTCTGTCTTATTTAGTAGTTGCAAATGATTTCCATAGAAAAACCTCATCACCTCGCTATTTGCTAAGCTGTCCTGCACACATAATGCAAAGAGAGGATAAGATTGTATTTTCCTGTTTGGTTCTCTTTTTCATCTGCTGTAGGAGTGTGTGTGTGCCTGTGCACATGGATGTTTGCATGCATGGCGGTGCATGTGTGACATTAGACGTTCCAAGGCCGGCTGGAAAAGGAATCAGTGGTGGGACCAGCAGTAGTACCAGTGCCCACTTTCCCAAGTGTGGCACTGCTCGCTTGTTCTTGCTCCCAAAGACATTATTTACCTACATTTACATAGTAATGCAAGTTTATGCAGTTTCATAGACACCTTTGCACATTCTGCATTAACTTAGCATTTTATTGATCATTTGGGAGCAGAATGAATGCTAATCATTAAGTTTTATATGAATGTTTCTATTACATGAAGTCTTATAGCATATGTGCTGAGTTAAGGGATGCTGCCTATGTAAATGAAAGATAATTCCACATTAAAAAGACATTTTCTGGAGCATCTTTATTCAGTTAGATTTCAGCTGATCTAAAGGGCTGCTATCAGCACTAACACAGGGGGTAAGGCTTAGGAATGTAAGTGTAGATAATAGTTTGCTAGGCCAGGATACTATTTCTCTGCCATGGAATTCGAAAAGACTTACTGTACATACTGGTTCTGGCATTTGAAACGCCAGGCTTAGCTGGGGGATGGGAACAGACAGAGGGGAAAAAAGCTTTTAATATGAACAAAACATTTTTTGTGAAAGGCAGATGCCTTTTTGTTTCCATGTGTCATACAATCAGCATTTTTTGAGTCTTTACTGATGCTTACACACAAGCAAAGTGACTCTTGAAAATGCACCATTACAACTTAATATATCTGGTATGTAATTTGTACTTAACAGAAAGATATTTAGGACCATTTGCCTCAGCCATAAGACTTTCAGCTGCACAGTGGGAGGTACTGCTTCAATGAAACCTTTGTTTTTAATCTTCTGATACAGTCACCAAGGCAGTTGGCTGGCTTTAAAATTACATCAGTCTTCTTTTTAATGTAGGGTTTGCAAGCAGTAGTTAGTTTGGGGCATTCACCCAAAGCATATCATTTCATGGGCAGAACTACCACCCTTTTTTTACTCTGTTGTGTAAGGCACACCAAAATCGGTGTTTAAAAAAGAAGAAGGAAAATGAAGAAGAAAGTTTCCTGGTGAGCATGCATATTCCGGGAGACGCCGTCCCAGCCAGAGTGTACAGTGCAGCGCAGCTCAGTCACGTTTACTTTGCTTCCTCCTCTTCCTAAAATTAGATTATGATCCCCCAAGTGAGCACAATGATGCTGAAGCCGGACAACCCTGGGTCTGAATCACTTCAAAGCAGCCCCGTTTTCACCAATCATCACCCGTCTGCTGCAGCCCTGCAGAAAGCGCATTGCTCTGCATAGCAAGTTGGGTGGCAATGGGTCCATAATATAAAACTGTTGCCTAGTGTTCCTCTAAGCTCTGCCCTCCTCTGAAAAAAAAAATCCCTCATAATTCAGGCAACAGCTGGAAAGCTTAGCTTAATGGTCTGTGCTTAAATGTGGAAGGTCACAGGGTGCTGATCTAAGGAGCGGAGAAGTCTTGCTCAGCCGACTGTTGACACTTAGTAAACGGAGGAGGAGGGGACTGTGTGCGCATCTGAGAAAGCCATACCCCAGCCAGCAAAGAATAGGAAGCAACTTCTATTCAAGATTTGCAGGGGTCCTGGACCCAGTAGGGAAAAGCAACAAGGCCCTTCACTGCCTCTAAGTTACCTTGTATTATAACAGGATTAAAGTACATTTAGCTTCTCTATTAGCATACTTTAGCCCCATTTAGGCTTACTTGATGTTTCCGATGGCCTTTGATCAGCCTTGCATGGTGCTGGTCAGCTTCAGGACACAGCAGTCAAAAAGCGAGACTGTGAAATTATCCTGATGTTGAATCTCACAGGAGATATTTCTGGCTGTTTTCATTCACTCATTCCTAATATTCGAGTTTCTTTCTCTCTCTCACTCCCCACCCCCCTTCACTCAAGAAAATAATTTACACATTGTTAAAAAAAGGGGAGAGGGGGGAGAGATAAAGAGAGAGATATTAAAAGGAAAGGGTAGCTTAGTGACCAGTAATAATTAGCTCCTTCTTTGAAATCAGTGCCGGCTTGTGTGCTAGTGCTGAAGCATCTATGAAAAATACTATAATTTCTACAGTGCCTGGCTTTTTATTGCTTACATTTGCATACAAATTAAATCCATATTGTAGCTTTAAGGCAAGCTAGGCTTAGAACGCCGTACAGCTCAGGGTCCTATTGTTTTACATCTACTTTCTATACTGTGGTTAAATGAAAAGGGAGGAGAAAGTAAAGGAGGCAGAAAGTCAGCTTTGTAGCATTTTTAATTGCTTCTCTGACAATTATGGCCAAATTAATATTTAAACTTTGTAGTGCTTTGAGAAATTGTTTACAAAATCCACTTTCTGGTGTTAGGTGTTCCCTGTGCCCACAGCAAGATCTATATTGGATTCTGTTGTTGAAGAAAATTAAAAATAATTAAAGATAAATTCTGTTCTCTTTTAAAATATTTTACGGGAAAAAATGCTGTTAATTGAACTGCAAAAATTTCAAATATAGGCATGATCCTTATTCCCAATAGCAGCCTGAAAAGCCATTGCCAGCTAACATTTTTTCACCTGATATTGTTTATGTGCATGAAAAGATCATTTACTTTGTTCGATCTTATTTTTATTTCCTCATTTGCTTTATGCTGCCATCTCTGCTCGACCGACTTAGGCTGGCCTTTCTGAGTTCCCGTTTCAGCGCGGCTCAGAAATCCACAGGCTGCTAGCGCTAACACATCAGGACAGAGCCTGGGAAGACAAGAGACATTTGCAAAGATGAGTAACAAGAAGCAAATGGCGCCTCAAAGTCTCCCTTTAAAAATTCTTTAATGAGATACAGTGCAATTTTTTTTCATTCTTTTCTTGGGCTAATGCCTAGTATGTACCAACCACTGGGCCACATTTTTAGGAAACATCTAAATCAAAAGTCAGAACATTACACAGGGACATAAGAAAATCTTAAGATGGCAGGAGGCCAGGAAGCCCAGCTAGGCCTACCCTCTCCTCCGGTTAACAGTTGTTCTCCATAATATACTGTTTTTCTCCCCCTCTCTCTCCATATGCTTCTTGCTCTATTTGAAATCTGGTCAGTTTAGTCGCTTCTAGAGCAGCATCTGGTAGCTTATAATATATACCCTCTGGAAAAAAAAATCGTATTACATTTGTACAGTGCAAGACCTCACTGGAGCCGTGTCCCTCATCCTCATATTTGACATTAGCTCTAATAACTGCAGCATTGCTCCTTGCGGTTCCCCCCAGAGCCCTCTGCAGCTCAGTGAGGTCCCCTCTTAATCTTTTCTCTTTGCGAGGGATACAGACCTAGTTTCACTAACCATTTTGGAGCCTCCAATTTCAAAGTCATTATGGGACTTCATTGTACTATTTCCATTTCTGCAATATTCCTTCCGTAATTAGGTAATCAAGACTGTGCATCTTTCCCATGTGGCCTTGTGAGGTCGATTTTATTTATCAGCTTATTTATCCCTTATTACTGATTTTAAAAATTCTGGTTGCAGTACCATCAGCTGGGCACATTGCTAGTCTACACAGATGTCTGCTTGCTATTGCAATTTCCTTTTTCCTCTTGCCCATCACCCATTTGTTTGTTCTGTCTGAATTTTGCAGCTGTTCATATTAATAGAAGATGTTACAAGTGCTTGCAGGCTGGTGAATGAAAAGTCTCCTATGGACACCAACAGGAGCATGGCAAGGAATGACCTGTGGGTGAAGATTTTGGTGGGACTCATTTGGCATGAGCTCTGGGCAGAGATAATCCCTGGTTATGTGATTAGATGATACCTTGTCCGAAGAGGTCCTTCCCCTGTTTACATACTTCAGCACTACCAGGTTGGCAACCACACTTGCTGCTGTATAGCCAATGCCAATTTCACACACACAAGGAGAGGGCTTGCCAAATCTACATTAGCACTATAAATATTCTTCCCCAGGCAATTGACTATAGCCTGGACTGTCTGCAACAGTAAAAGTCTCACTTCTTATTTCCACCACAATAAAGTAATTGCCTTCAAATTATAGATACCCCTCTGTATGTTCAGAGCTTTCTCATCAGCTATAAAACAACCCTCTTAAAACCTTCCCTTCATTAATCTTTGGAGCAATACAATTGATAGCTGATATAAAGCCCCATTTATTCCCTCACCTATCATAATCTTGTGCCTATCCTCACACCTTGGTTTTCTGTAGCCTCTGCCCATTGCTGGGTGAGTGTCTCTTTTTCTTCAGAGCACTTTGGGTCAAGCTTAAGCTTCTACTTCTATAGCAAACTTCCTCACTATGTCTTTCTGCTGTTCAAGACTGTCACTGTAAAAAACACAATGTTTTGGTTTCAGAGGTGGCTGCATGGTTACTAGTAACCCATGTTGTGATGACATTTCAGCACCAGATCATTCTATGCCACCCCCAGCCCCTCCCAGCATCAATCTGGCTATGGTGGCTAACCTTAAGATAAATGAAGATTGCAACTCTGCTAGGGTGCTTCTCCTGGAGACCCTGATACATTTCACTGACAAGACCCACAAAAACCTGAGGATCAGTAAGAAAATACATGCGGTGTGATTTTGCAGGTGAAGGAAAGCAAGAGGAACCTGCCCCTGGGGGGGTCCCTGTTCCCCTAGGCCAGGGACACTAAGGAGAGCCCCATGCCTGACTGGACACCTGGGGCACAAACTTCATGTCCCACTCAGCCCAGCACCAACAAGCCTGGCTTCCTGTAGGGGACAAAATGTGCCCAGATTCAGGCTGTCTGATCTCTTCAGTTTGTCAGACCTAATTTGCAGAAAGGCTTTTTCTTTGCCACCCAAGGCTGGCTGTTACAGGATTAATTCTCCAGCCCTGTATATTGTACTAATGGACCTTGAAAGACACACCACCAAGCTTTAAGACCATACAGATTCTGTAGCTACATATTTAAAGAGATTTAATCTATCTTTTTCCCATATCAACCTATTAATTTTTTGTTAATGCCTGGTCTTATGCTTGGTATAATGCCTGTCCTATCAATGCAAAGGTGTCTGAGAAAAAGGTATTTATTAAGCTTTTTTTGTGTATTGATGCCCTCTTTAAATGTTATAATTTTGAGCCTTTCTCTCACTGTTTCCAAAAAGGGATAGTGAATAAGGGAACAAGACTCTTGGCAACACTGACCAAGGCTTCAACCCTAAGCAAACATAGCTTATTTTGAGGCTTGAAAGGGTTTGGTTCCTTGTTTGCCGTTATCTTTGCTCCTTTGTTGTTTCATGTTCCTGCTTCATGTTTGGCTAAATCAGAGCCCCATGTTCTGCAATACACCTGAAAGAGAATCCACTCAAAAGGTCCCATTCTTCTGAAATTTTCAGTCTTCACTTGACCCACAAGACTTAAACAACTCAGACAACTGCATTTCATAAAAGCAAAATAAATTGAGTCCAAACTTCACGGCATTTTATATTCCTCTATGAGTGGCTTCAGTGTTTGTTGGTCCTTCAGATTTAGCTTTGTGTTACAAACCCCATCTTCTGGCAGATTATCAGGTGTCTCCAGTATTGGTTTCAAAACAGATATTAAATACTGTTCTCGCTCCTTGTAGCTGCAGTCATTTCCAAACGTATTGAACAGCTTTTCTGCTCCTCAGCCGTCAAAGATTATACACTGAGAATAAATTACTCAGCTGGATGCGTTGTTTGCAGGCAAACCTGGGCAGTGACAGTATCAGTAGTCTCTGTGTTTAAAAGCATGTAGAACACTTTCTCTTTTTCTGTGCTTTACATTGTGAGCCTGGAAACAGCAGCTCAGCTACATCCTCTGCACAAACGAGGATGCTGGCAAAGATGCCCCAAGGTATCACAGCTGTCAGCCCAGTCCCTCAGCCTTCATGCTATGGATGAGCCCCTGGCTTGGGAGTGAGAGCCCTGAGGGAGTAGGGTGCTCCAAAGGACATGGTGATATCCAGCTGCCACCCTAGGCAGAGGAACTGCCCCCATTTCATTCCTCCCAACCCTTGGTGACTGCTAAGCTTTGTGTGCTCTCTGGTCTTAGTCTCGATCCTCACAGAAAACAATCCACAAAATTACCAGTGATCTCCTTTCACTCATCACAACTTGGATTCTCTTTTTTCCTTTTTCTTTCCCAAAGAAAAATAATGTGCTTACTGAGTATTAATTAATGTTTAAAACATCAGACAGCTTTCTGAGGTTTCCCTTAATTTTTCTTTTCGCTTTTGTAATTTCTTATTACAAGACTCACGTTATCTGCTGCATCGGTGTATTGCTCTGCTGTCCTTCAATGACAATATCATATTTCCTTTGAATTGCTGAATAATTATGCAAGACTGTATTCACAAACCTAGTGCCAAACTGGAAACCAGGCCAGAAGTTGTTTTATTGATTTTCTTTCCTTTCCACAACCCATGCTTCCTAGGGTGTTTTCATACAAATGCTCACAAATAGTGAACTTTGCCTTAAAATTGAAAACAATTTAGTCAAGATTTGAAATTTGTCTGGGACAGAAGCAGCAACAGGTCATAAATGCTACATCTGTTTGCTGAGGACCAAAAATGGTATCTGAGTTTTTTCCAGAGGGAATAGAAAGAGGTAGGTACAACCAAAGGGAATTCATTCCTTCCTCATCCTCATAGGATGAAGCACCTTTTTAGGACACCAGTTTTTCTCCCTTCAATAACAGAAGGCACTTGGAAGACAAGTTTAGGTGTATCCTTAACTTTCAGCTAGCTACCTCAAATATCTTGCTGTGGACAACTGACAAATAATCCATAATTCAAATATGTTCTCAGAAACAATTTGTCTAACCATTTTCACACAGCAAACTTGAAGAGGAAAAAAAATTCTGCTTGCTGTCAAACTGCAAACATAAAAAAAAATACTAAATTCCTGTAATTAAAATATGAGTAAATACTGCTGTTGCTGATATTAAGTATGTTTGTGAATGAGAAATGGTTTAAATCAAACCTTACATATAATAAATACAGGAACAGGCTTCTCCCTGTGCATATGATGCCTTCATTATCACTAAATATAAAACCGATTTATTCATCATTGGCTACTAAGAACTGGAGAACTGTTTGGGGTTTTTGTTGTTTTGGTTTTTTGGGCTTTTTTAATGCACCCTTAAAGTCAAGAAACAGGCATTTTCTTCTCCTGTTTTGTTTTGCTTTCTGTATATTTCATGAGTCCTTTGGATATTCTTGATTCCGCCCGATACACAAGACAACCTTCCAGGTTAAAAGAGAGAGTGATGTTGCATGCTCATTCGTTCATGTGCTTTCCTATAATAGCTGTGATCTCCCTGTTACTTCATCCTCTGCAGAAGATCAGGAGAAAAGACTGTCTGACGTTGCTCAGTGTTAACAGCTTCTTGGAGAAGGGTCAGAACAGTTTCAGGGAATGAAATGCAAATATCCACAGATAGTTTGCCCTTTTCTAGTCCTTGCTCTGGCAGCTCAGCCTAAGCAGATATCCAGTATTCCATCACTGTCATGCAAATGTCTTAACTTGTCTCAAATTTAAAGCAAGGGAACCCATTAAAGGTTTGTGGCTTTGGTATTCAGTATCAGTTTGTTCTGGTTAATATGAATACTGGAGATGTAAGGAGAGAAATCCCTTGAAATAAAGACAGTCATGAAGACAGAGTCCCAAGAGATGTTTCAAAAATAGATGCTGCCATTTTTATTAGCAAAGTACAGAAGCAAAAGTGAGGAAAGGTTAAGTTTAGAAAAATCACTTGGCTACTCAAATACTATTGAGAAATTTGCTAAGATAGTCCTAAGCTTAAATTAGAGAGCAGACTTTAAGATATTTTGAATTTTTACATGGCAGAACAAATTTTCTTTCCCATACTAATGGCTGTCTCTGTCTGTCTGTCTGTCAGCTTAGAGTTCAATCATGTATTCACAATAAAGTATGGGTCAAGTCCTAGAATGTCTGTGTCTTATAGTCTTATTCTTGGCTGACAAGTGCTACATCTAAATCAGTGTATGGCATTAAGTTATAGCCTGAAAGCAGGCTAGAGTGGTAAGACCAGTTCAGATGATGAATGCTCCTTGTTCCCCCCATCCCTCAACCTTGCTGAGACCAGTTGCTCAAAGACACAACTTCCAGCATCATTTATCTAATTGTAATTCTATAAAGTGAAAGCAGAGCTCAGTAATAATGCTGCATGGGTCTCGTTTGGGTGAGTTCCTATCATCTGGCTTGAGTCAAAAGATTACGCACCAGTAATATAAATTCATTCAGAGCAAAGATATCCTAGCATAATAAGACCATCTTGTTTCATGCAACCATAATTCATGCATCCAGAGACAGCTGTCCATCAGATATACTGTAACAGCTGTCTTTGATTTCTATAATGAGTTTTATTAGTATATTTATGAGGAAGAACAGTGGCATATAAAGAAATTATGAATAAGTTATTATGTGTGCAGAACCAACATTTGGGACCTTCTATGTCTTGCAGAGAAACCAAAGTCTGAATGGATACAGACAGTGATATACTCCCCAGTACATGATCTATGTAGACCTATTTCATAACACACAGTGTCAGCACGACCCATTGCTTTGTTTCGCATCCATGAAATCATTGGATTTATGTAAAAAAAGAAGTATAAATGGGGTCTGGGGAAAAAAAAGAAACCAGTGAACAAGAATGCCAAGGTTTAATTTATCTTTGGTAATAGATTGCTGTGGTGTAAAAGGATCCCTCTTAAAATATGAGAACTAGTACTATTTGCCTCCGTTTCCCACATGAAGCACATTCAGGCTATGCTAGATGAGATACTTTGAATTTAGAGAGTTTCAAGAGAGGATGGTTTATTCTTCTGCCAAAAATGGTGGAAAGTGATGGAAATGTGGGACCAAAGTAAAGCGAAAGCCACTGAAATAACTGTTAATGAAGACTAAGAGAAAATAACAACAGTCATGGAAATGGTTAAGTGATACAGAGCAAGGTAAAAGGAGCAAGCACTAAGTCTCAACAGCTCTGTAGATACATACCATTGGAGACAATTTTCTATAGGCCAAATACATAAATGTAAAAGTCATTACAAAACCTATTCAATAGTTAACTACACTTCAAAACACAGGTTTTGAAACCTGAAGTGAGATAGCTGATTTTGAAAATGTTTCCCCTTCAACAAGACAGCCTTTAGGGCTATATGCATTGATATTGGGGCTGTTCAGCCTGGAGAAGAGAAGGCTGCGTGGAGACCTCATAGCAGCCTTCCAGTATCTGAAGTGGGCCTATAAGGATGCTGGGGAGGGACTCTTCATTAG
>JANEMJ010025562.1:0-22105 GCA_024361745.1 Cacatua alba
GTACACAGCTGCCCATATCAGCTGATGTGCAGATGGTCCGTTGCTGTGTGGATGGAAAAGTGCCCGAATCTCTACCCCGAGCCCTGCAGGGAGCACAGCACCTTCTCTTTGGCACTGCAGTTCTCAGATCAACCTGCCCAGGGTACAGAAAGGAAAAGCATAACTTGTTTAGCAAACAGAGGTCCAGAATGAGACCTTTTGCTTTTACAGGGACAAAGCAATTTAGTATATACAGAAATACTTGAAAGGCTTTGTAACTTCTGCTCAATGGAGTGTTTTGAATTAGAAAAAAATGCTGCATTTGGAGCAGTTCTTAGAAATATATCTTCAAGAGGTTGTCTCATACTTCTAGCTGTTGTCAGGCAGAGCATAAGAATGTTTGAACACTACAGTTCAAAAACTTCTGTCCACTTCAATTATTTGATGGTAATAAATGAAGGGCAGTTTATTTTTTTAAAAGAACAGATTTATGCTTTTCCCCTTTTACACATACTTTTTATTTCCATAGTGAATTTTACTTTTCATTATTGAACAAAACCATAAAGCAGTTCTGTCATTCAGAAGTTGGTCAACACATCTGAAAGTTCTCATTTATATTCTACAGATAACGATGAGACAAACTGAATATGAAAACAAAAGAGGAATCCTCAAGAAACAGAGGTGGTTTAATTGCTTCCAACGAAAAAGCAAATGTCTAATAGAAGTTGCTTTCATTAATTGTGGGAGGAAAGGTGCATGCAGTGTTAACCTGAAATTAATTTCAAGCAAAACATAAAAATTTGACACTTGAAATATGTCTCTAAGCAGCACATAATTAACCTGTAGAATTCATTGCAACAAGTTATCATGCGGGCCAAGAGCTTAGGAAGATTAAGAAGTGATTCAGTATTTATACAGGTAATTAAAATATCCACTGTAGCATTTGCTGGGATATAGATACGAATTTATAGATACATACGTAATAGTAAAAGGCATACAATGTCATAAGCCAAGCAGGAGATGAGAGTTTTATGCATATTGTAATATCAGTAGCCATAAGGTATTGTAACCCTTCTCAGATGAGGAAAAAGGAAAGGGACTTCTGTGAAAGTCAGGATGGTTAAATGTATAGCCCATTACTAAATTTTGGTTTCTGTATTGTGGAACTTTTTTTCTAACAAAATGGAGCTGTATGCACAAATGCCCATACTTGTGTGCAGTTCAGTGCATTATGAGAAGTGCAGACTCAGATGAGCAGATCCTTGTGTATATGGCCCAAAAAGCTAATTCACACCAATGTTGTCAGTTGTTTGGTGACTGTTATTTTCCTATCAAAAACAGCCCCTGAGTTTGTCAGTGGTTTTTGGCCTTGTGCTTTCTGTCAGAAAAGGCGTGTTTGGAATTTTATGTTTCAAGATAGAAACTTTGTATGCCACTTCAGGTTTATTTAAGGAAAATGTGAAGTAGAGGTTTGGATTGTGTGGGTTTGTGTTAATGTTTGTTTTGTGTGTGGGTCAGTAATAATCACATAAACATCCTCTTAATATATTAATACAGCTAGTAAAGAACAGAAAAGAGGTTTCCTGAGATAAGCACATTCTTGTTGGCGATGAGACAGTGCATTACAACACTAACTAGTATGGTGATGTGTGGTGTTGCCAGTGTCTTCAGACTGCTGCTATCATGAGTCCAGTCTCAAAGACGAAATCGGTCCTGTTGAGGAAGCCTTTCCCTGCAGGGTGATCCATCGCTGCCTTACAGCTGGCAGTGTAGTTTTACACCTGCGCAAATGAGAACTGGACCTGCGCTTAGAGGGCTGTGCTGTGGAGTAGTCTCTCAAGGAGAGAGGTGAACGCCTGCTTGGCTGGTCCTTGAGAAATAAGCTGGTCAAAGAACCGTAGAGGACAGTTGTCTGCTGCCCAGAGGGATGAAATATTTTCCAGTTATCTTCATTTTCCAGTTATCTTCATGATTTTAGAGATAAAAAAGTGCTATTACAAATGCTTTTCTTTATATGGTTTCTTTGAAAGTTTTAGGAAGTAATATTTTCTGTCTGTAGAAAGTGTTCATACGTGCTAGATTGTCAACATACCAGGGTTGGCATCAGTTGAAATGAGTCTGTCAGACCATGCTAATGTATAGTTTAATTTCGTTGTGAAATGCTGTTTAGGGGGCCAGCAGAACACGCTAATGTATTTATCCATTCCTACACGGATATTATCAGGTTAATATAGTTAATTGCTTTGAACATAGAGTTGTCATTGCCCTGTTGTGATTTGATGGGAAAGTGTTGGTTATTGAAGTATTAGTTTTACTTAGCTTAATTTGGACTGAAGACATTTTATGAGTTATTGTTCCCATAATAAATAATCTTTGTGATAATTCTGTACCTTGTAGAAAATGAGCACAAGCTGCTCGTCCTATTTGGATGGCTACTTTTATGGTTCTTTTTGAAAAGTAAACTTGTAGCTTTACCAAAATAAGGTCAAGTCAGGAGTAGTGGTCGTTACAGATTACTTTGACTTTGGAGATGTACATAGAACAGCCATTAGTAGACCATGAAAGTAAAGTCAGGATAAAACATCCCTAGGTACCTTTTGCTTCAGGCTTATTTCTGCTCTCTGGGGCTTAAGCAAAATCATTGGCAGAAGCGAATGGAGTTCCTGTGAGTGTATGGGATCCCAAAGAAAATTCAGAGCACTGTTACCTGATGGTGCTTTGCTCTCATACAGGTGGATCCATTCACTAAATTGGTGTCTCAAGTACATTCTGTTGCATTATCAGTAATTTACTTTAGAGCAGTATTTTTGTTATGTGAATGATGTTAGGATAATGACAAATCACCTGAAGGTTTCTTTAAGGAGCTGCTTTAGTTTTAGCTGAAATTAGTTACTGTGTTCAAAATGTGGAGTTAATCCAAAAGGATACCTGTATAGCAGAGAATTTATATGAACCCTTACTGGGCACAGCAGACCATGTGTAGTGAATGGAATGAGATTCTGGAAGAGATTTAAAAGGAATACTTTGATTAAATAGAAGTTAATCACTTGAAGACTGATGATTAAAATGATAATTACCCATATTTTTCCTGCTACCTGACATTCAAGTGGCAAACTGAATGCATTCTCCAAGAATAAAGTATGTCATCATATAATTAAAGAAGCACACCTGAAGGAATAAGATGGGTACTGTATGTGTAACCTTACATTTGTTCCAGTACACGCTTGTAAATTTCTCAGGTTTTTTGCTGCTGTCACTAATCTGATGGCTTTATAACTATCAAGCATGTATAAGCTTGTAGAACTGAGTCTTTGAAGTGCATTTAGATATATATGATATGACATGAGTTATACATCTATAAAGAATAAAAAAAAAAGTTATTTTTCTTCAATTTTGTAAAAAATAGTTAAATTGTAATAATTCTGTTTTCAACTGCTTGTAATATCAGACATTTTTTCCTCCCATTTTATTCTTTGTGGAATGAAGGGTGAGAATGGAAAACAAGGTTTTGCCCCACTGTGTGCTTTTGAAATTGTTAATCTTCATGTTCACAGTCAGGTTAAGCTGTGATGACGAAATAAGATGGCGTCGGAGCTGGGCATGCTGTTTGCCCTCACATTTATGAGAATGAGGGGCTGATTGAAGATTTTGGGACATGAATGTGAGAAGGGAGGAGCCTTCTTTCTAGTAAACTGCGAATTAAACCTGAGCCTTCACATGTTTCTTGCTGCCCATTAACACTTGCTGCACAGTAACTGTTTCTTAGGAGTTACTCAGTTGACATGGCAGACCTGAGTATTTGAAATCCACAGACTGGCTGAAGCCAGGGTAGGTTTGGCTTTGTAAGCAGACAGCTTTGTACGTGTTAGAGGGCGTTAGAAAAAGGATGTTACTGGTTTAGAGATAACGTTAGGAAATTTCGGAAGAAGGAATCAGGTGAACGTGTTACAGTTTCCTTATGACCAAATTATTACATCCCTATCTATGAATGAGACAGAGTTTTCTCTTGGGCTAGAGCAGAACTCCGTCCTGGAAAAGCAATTGCTCACATTATTTCTGTTGCTACTCATATTTTGAAAATTCTGAGTATTGTGTCAAAATGCAGATTTGAATTATAAAACGAGATTATTTCTGACTTTAAAAAAGCTAAATGCAATCTTGAAGAATTGAACTCCTCTATTGCTTTTAACACTAAATTATATATTAAAGCAAGTTATCTCCGTCTGGTCACAGAATGTGCTATACAGCATTAGACACTGATGGCTTAGGTTTGCGTAGCACCTAAGTGCTAAGGGCAACGACTGAAATCATGTTTGGTAGCTGAACTTTAGTATGTGGAGTTCTAAGATCCTGTGGCTTGAGTTTGTTTTATACCTAGTATATAAAACACTAGGTATAAAGTGTTGGTGTCTAATGTTAGTAGTTATATTCTTCATGTCTTTCTACCTCACTTCTGTGCATGGAAAAAAGGGGTAACAGTACTCAAACTACAGCGCCTTTGTGAAGATGAGCTAGTATCTAAACGCGCTATGAGTGGAATAGTGCAGGAGTCTTATGAAGGAACTATTTTGCATGACTGTTGGATTTTAAGTGTTTGATAGGTATGGCCTACCTATTTCACAGGAAATGGAAAAGTAAATTAATGTATAAATGTTTATCAAGTAAAGTAGTGCATGGATTGCATCACTCTGTACGGGTGCATTTGTGTGAGTGCATGTGAAAGATGTAGATTTAAAATGCAAATAAATTCAGTGTTAGCACTCCCTTTTACAGGGATCTGTAATATCACTAATTTGAAATCGCTTTTATATAAATAAAGCATAATTTCAACCCCGTATCAGATATTTGTTTGTTAGAATTATTTTTCTTTGATCACATTAGAGCATCACAAACTATGTGACTACTTCTGCTGTAGCCATCTAGTCATGTGTTTTGTAGGAACTTTTTCCTCCGTTTCATGGGTTTTAGAAATGTGACTATTAAATTGAGCATTAACGAACCTTCTGTCCTGATAGCATAGACATTTATCAAATCGCTCAGTTCCATCTTTTTCTGTTCTACCAGATGTGCCTTCAAATCTTCCTGAAGCAAAAGAAACTTTTTTTTTAAAGTTACTCTTTTTTGAAGTATAGCAGCTGTATGTACCTGTCTAATGGGATACACTATGTAAGTAAAGCTTTTTCTTGGTCCATTGACAGTAGGCAGCTGACCGACAGAAGCCTGGTTTCCATGGATGTGTACTGTTCCCACTGCAGTAGCTCTGGCACCTTCCCCTCTCTTCCTGAATGTCTTGCTTCCTTTTTTGTATCATCTACTCTTCCTAACTGCTGGCCGGGCAGCCAGTGCGTTGCCGCAGCCACAGCCTGTTGTGTGCAGTGGGTAACTACCTTGGGTTGTTGGTGCATGTTGGCCAGCTGCTTGGGTGCACAGAGCACAAACTGGTGTTTGGCACTTACCTTGTGTTTAGGGTGGGTAATTTTGGGGGGCATTCCTTCCTACCCGGTTTGCATCAAACTCATGAATCTTAAATATCTCTGAGATTTACTTAACCGACAGATTGAAGGCATTGAGATGATGCGTAGCTCAGTTCCTAGTGCTTAATTTCCTTAGAGATATGCACACGTATACGTGAAGCTGCTTTTCCTTTGTGAAATTTTTGAACTTGGAAGACTTTGGAACTCCTTATTTCCAGTATCTTGGAAATACTGGTAGCCCACACACAAACGGATTTTGATTAAAGCTGAGGTAAAGCACATTTTAGAAACCACAGTATGTGCTAAGGAATTTAGAGTTTGCAGTGGAGGGTGGCCAGAGAATTAAATATGATAAAGCTCCCATTATTTCGGGAAGCTTCTCAGTAGAGAAGTTGTTAATTGTGATATATTTTAATGGACAGCCACAGAATAAGTCATTACATTTGGTGACTGTACTGTGAATTCAAAATGTGTCTATTCTGAGATCTCAGAATGCTGCTTCATAAGCAAAGGTCTGAAGGCAGAGGATTCCTCTAGACTGTGGAACCTTTACTGCCTATGACAAGTAAGCATGCACAAGTAACAGGATGCTGTTAGGGAAACAAGAATGTCATAGCTTTAAATGCTGTGTTGGTTATGTTGATTTGTTTGTATAATTGGATTCTGTGACAGTGCAGTTCTGCCCTCACTTTAAACACTGTTCCTGTCAGAACAGCTCTGCAAATGAATGAGGTATGATAGATTGTTGGTAGACATTTTCCCCATGAAAAGCATTAATCGAAGACACACTCGTTATTTTCTAACTGCACTTTAGGAGCACTATACTGTAGATGCGCTTAGTCTTGAACTAAGTTCTGAATATTGTCAGAATACTTACAGGCTGATGTGCCAAATGGTTGGTGACTCTGAGCAGACCAAGCAGCAAGAAGATTACAGAAGAACAGACCAGCTGCTGCTGGTGGGGGAGTCAGTCTGACTGCTGTTAATAACTTCCATTTTTGCGTCACTGGTGAACTTCATCATAAAGCATATAACCAGATTGTCTAGATGATGGAGCAAGCTCTATGTGGCATCCTTAAGCAAGATGAGATCTCTGCGAATGGCTAGATATGGAGGAATTCCAAACCCATCTAAACGTGTTCCTGTGTAACGTGCTCTAGGTGGCCCTGCCTGGGCAGGGGGGTTGGACTGGATGATCTCCAGAGGTCCCTTCTAACCCTAATGATCCTGTGGTTCTGTAATTAGTGCCAGTTCTGAAAACCTGGTGTTCTTCCCTCACCCCCTGCCTTGCGTGTGAGCAGTACTACTTGCACATGGGAAATACAGATTCTAGCGGCTCTGTCTATCATAAAGAAACTACGTTTTCAAGTAAGCCTTGAACAGTCTCAGGAGTGCTTTCACCGAGTGCTTACAGTGTAGGTTATGGATTTAGAGAACAGTAGGGTGCCACAGATGGGCGCTTTTGGAAAACTTGCTCCTCTGACCTAGAAGTAAAATCTTCCATTTGATGCTGGATTGAAGAATGATGATTGGTTATATGCAGTGTCCCAGCTGATCTTAAATGACCAGCTGCCTGAGGAGATTTCCTGATGTGCTTTTTGGAAAAGAAGGGTATGTTACTCTATATTTCTGGTAAATGGATGTATGACACATCTGGATATTCTCAGCTTCCCTACCACTAAGTATGTTCTTGAGTCTGGCTACTATAAGAAGTCCTTGCCTTGTTAGTGGGTTTATCTACTTAATTGGTAAGTTCCCAGATAAGATAAGAGCTTAGGTTTATTTGGGAATAGTTCTTCGCAGTGAATTTCAGGAGCTCTACTCTGGTCTGTGTACAGTGTACTGAGTACTTTTATATCTGGCTGGTTGTTCCAGTGTGAAAATAGGAGCTGAACGCTTGAAAATTTTGGTGTGTTTCATCCAGTTACAGTATGAGGCATCCACAAAGCAATATTTTTCACTGAACTTATTTGATGAGTTCCTCTACATAGTCAATAAAATACTGTAAAGAAATTGTGTTATGTATTATGTAGTGGCAGTATTTTTCTTCGACTCTGTTTTTCATGAGAGGAGAGCAAGGAGAACATGGTCTGATGGATGGCTGGGTTTGATTTTTGGTATTGTTGCATTTAGAACATGAGCTTTTAAAGTCATCTCTGTAAGTAAGGTAGGCAAACTCGAGGTTTATATATATACAGTATTATATTCTTTTTCTGCAAAGCAAACAACCAAATATAATGAAAATTCTACATCAAGAGGAACCTTAAAAGATAACCAGAATGTTTTACAATATTGATAATTGCAAAGCAGTTTTTAACATAGTACTCATCTGCCTGCCACACTTTTCATACCCATTGTTTGTCTTGACATAAATGGAGCTGGCGATGGCACAATGTTTGAGTTAACTGCCCATTTCTTTCGTCATGCTAAGGTTTTCCAGCTGCAGTGGCAACTTCCATGAGTGGTGTAGAATGTAAATGATAATGCTCAAGTCCTTCCATGCAGGGATCCTGATGAAAAACCACTGTTCAAATGTTGTAAAGAAATTGCTGCCATATGTTGTGGATATCAAATATCCTTGCCAGCTGTAGATTAGTGAACACCCTGTGTTCTGTTATATTAATTGCAAATATTTCTTCTTAAGGGTAGCATTTCATAATATATTTATAGTCCATTTGTTTTAATAAATACTAATTTTACTTCAGTGTTTGTCTGAACAGCCAGACTTGAATGGGTTGTATATCTGCTGTGTTCTTCCCATTTAAATTGCACATTGTAACTGTCAACCTTGTGTTAGCATTGTTTAAGAAAAGAAGGAAAGGTCTGTATTTTTCCCCACTCTAAAAATTTGGATGTATTTCTTTAAGCTAAGATAATTTGAGCCTTTTTAGTGGCACAGACATATGTAAATACATATATTGTAACGCTGAGTTAAGGAATGTTTGCTTTTATTTATTTTATTCTATCTCCACTAAGCAATACTGTCTGCCCTCTCCCAGTGTATTCTAATAGATTCTTTTAGGAACCCATAAATCTGAGACAACTAATTTACTGTCTGGATTTGCTGTATGTCCTCTTATCACTGCTGTGGCTGCTGCATGGTGACATTTCCCTTTCAGTCAATAGAAGACAACAGTTTTGTTGTTGTTACTATTATTTCATCATAAATATTACTCAATCTTCTATGGTCTGTTCTGTGTGAATATTTAGCCTCTGTTCTTGTTTCATTTGCCCATTTCCTAGCAGTTCTTTCTTGTTGTTTTGTTTTTTGGGGTTTTTTTTTCCCCTGAAGTAAAATGATATTATTGGCTTTGTAACTGTTAAATTCAACAAATCAACATGCAGGGCCAGTCACTGTAACTGTAGGATGAAAGTAACCTCTCCAGATCACGCAAGAGATTAATATCTGTGTGCGTATCACTGCTCATAGCATAGTACTGTCTTTCTCAAATGGGAAAAATTACCTCCATGTGTAAGATGCTTCCAGAGTTCCCGCCTGGGTGCAGAGTTAGGGCTCTGGCTTCAAGCAGGTTGACTTAAATCAGCTTTACCACCAAAAATGAGGCTGATCATTATGAACCGTAGGTCAGAACTTGGTTACTAAAGTTAGCTCTTGAATACTAAAACTTGTGTGAGTAGCTGGTAGCCAGATTCTGCTATAGCTTGGTGGAAGCCTGTGGTAGATAAGGATTTAAAGAACTGAATCCTCTTTTAACCAGTATAAGGAGAGATTACGCATTCTTGGAGCCCAGCCAAGCAGTTTATAAATGTCTCTGTTTTTAGAAGTTGAAGTTGTAAATTCTTAATGATGTATTTCTCTCCATTAAAGTACTATTTGGTACCTGAGTTGTCTTGCTGAGAACAATCAAAGCAAAAAAGCAATTTTCTTGGGCTCTGTTTGTAATCATATTCCGACATTGCTTTGTGCCAGCAAGCACCTGTTAACATTACACACGTTGCAAAGGACTCATGATACCATATCTCTGCAGTGTACTCTAAAATGTTTAATGATTGATGTTGCAGATACACAGTTAATAGCTTTAAGAAAGTCACTAAAAAGTAGTTTTCCAGGGAAGCACAAAGTCTAAAAGCAAAGCCATAGGGACTTTTTTGGACTTGGAGCTTGATAGGCAAATCTGGCCTTTCAAGCAAGGCTATTATAAGTTTTCAGAAGAGTATCATGGCTTTGTGGAATGGCCTGTATTTCCTGTGTCTCAAACAGAACTTCAGGGTTTTCTGATATGTAGCTGGATGTGTCATACAGTTTCCATGAAGTAGGTGGAAAGGCTCACACTCTATACACTTAAGTTCCTTTTGAAACTTCTGTTTAGCTTGACATTGTGAAACTTATGGTTTATAAACTAAACCCTATTTGTTTTGCCTTTCTTGTTCTCACTCATCATCTTCTGCATGTGATGCTTTTGTAAGAGATCATTCATCTGAACATCACCTAATACCTTGAACATCATCTTGAACAATTTTAGATTAAATCCATTAACTTTCTCATTAGCTCATTGCAGATGCACTGGGCCATATGTATTTTTCTCAGTTATTCTTGTTTACTGATTTCAGCAAATGTTATTGTGTTTTCAGTCTTCAGAATAAGTAGGCTTTCCTTTGCGTACTTTACAGTTTTACGTTCATTAATCAGCTCATAGTCATTGCAGGGGTTGCTGGGTGTAGAGGATAGGCTTCTGCTGGATGTACTCAGCATTTGTTTTACCGTTCTCTTATTGCCGTCAATTGTCATGTTTGCAAAGCAAAATGAAGGTGAACTTGTAGACACAGTTCTTGCTGCTAATGCTGCTTCTGCTAGTTCGAATTTCAGGGCTCTGCTCACATACACATTTCAAACCTGAGAGCTAGTATGCACTGAAGTCTTTCCTCTGCAGTTGGACCATTTGTGTTGTTAAGTTTAAGGCCGTTCCTCAGATTTTACAAGGAAACTTTTTCTTTGGAAGGATGAATATGTTCAGTACTGAAATACTAATAACTTAATACAGGTATGTGAAAGTTAGCACTCAGTAAACATATCTGTCTGAGTGTCAGCTGTACTACTGTAGGTCCAATGCTCCGGGAATGCCTGTAGTTTTGAACTTCAAATTGGCATATTGCTGTAAGAGTGTTGTTCTGTGTGAGTTAGAATGAAAACAGTTGATTAAAATAGCTGAGTGTATGTGTGGCAGAAGCAGAAAATAGTGTGATGTGCACGTGGTAGGGCCTGCTTTTGATGCATTAAGCTCATAATTCGTTTTCTCATAAATTACTTTCTTGCACATTCATGTTCTTAACGTACCATAGGATAGGTTAAATAGCCGTGTTCTTCTGTAAGAAGATACAGTATGTTATTAAATTTATCTGTACTGTATCTTCATTAAGATTCTCTGCTGATCTAATTGGAATGCAAAGTTACAGATGTGAAAAACTTGAACTGGGGCAGTGCCTCCATCTGCCTTTCTTACCTAGAAGAATTAGTATGTTGTTACCCAAAGGTGATAAAAACCATAATTAATACAATAATACAAATGTTCTAGAAAGGACAAAAAAAGATGGATGTGATGGAGGTAATGGACTGTGTTCAGTTTTCTGTCATGACTATGAGCTGTGCACCAATGCTTTTACAGGCATGCATATCTGTCTCCTCTCTAAGGGATCTCTAGCCTCAGTATGCAGGCTCCCTCTCAGGCTCTGCATGTATTCTGGCCCCAGTTACTTTAGCGTAGTCTCTGGCATAGAAACGTAGCTGACTGAGCTAGTTAAACTCCCCATATTTGCAGAGTTTTTCTGTGGAATGTGTTTCTTTATGGTAGGAGATCTCAGACAAATGTGCTCCTTAAAAGGAGGCTTTGGTACACACTTTTTCCCCATTGTTTTAAAACTGTTTGAATGTTGTACATCTATCCAGAGATATGGTAAATATTTTGCATACCTTCCCTAAATATTAGTGGATTGGTTTTGCTCTGAATTTGAAATTAAGCACAGAAGAACATCTTGATCTAGCTTTTAGCTAGATTACTAGGAGATCTATTAAAAAAACTTTAAAAGTAGCGTTGCAGCTTCCTTGGTGATATTTTTAGGCTTGAAAATACATAATCTGTTAGAGAAGAAAATATTCTGAGTTTTGATTCTTTTGTTTCCTCAAAATTGTTTTTTGGGGGAGTGGAGTATGGAAAAGGTGATATGATTCAATGAGGGTTATATGTGAGATATTATTAAGTTATGCCATCAGGAGGGGGAATAGATATGTTTAGTACATCTTTGGTGTCTGAGCCAGTAGGATTTGACTGTTGAGCTACATTGATCTCCCCCAGAAACTGCAAAGTTGGAGCAAGGTATCATGAAGGCTTTTTGTCTTGTATTCGGTGGTAGGAAAAGAGTAGATGAATTTACATTTACACACCCTCTTATGCACAGTGGGTGTTTACATGCACGCATCCAGATACTAATTCTTTGTCTCATCTTAACCATTTTTACTTTCTGCAGCAGGGGGAATGGGAGGGTTTTGATGGTGGCACATCAAAACTAGGAAACTGTCAAATATTCACTAGTTGTAAAATAAATCTGCCCTGTTATTTCACAGAAATATACCAAAATATTTAAGGAATTGTCAGTGTATCTTCACAGAGATATCAGCATTTTTTTCTGTAAGGTTTACAGAAGGAAAAATATTCCATGCTGTTTCTGATAAAATGAAAAATGAATAGTATGGGGAGAATCTGTGCAACTGCAATGTTATTTTGCTTCTTGGTGTTTTTAGAAAGATGCCTGCTCAAATATAACCAAGCTACCACCATTTCACATTAGGTTAATAAGTAACTGTAATAGAGGATAAGGAGGCTGGGAAGTAATGATTAAAATGTAGTTGGTCCTGTCTTCACTGCATAGATGAATGGCAATATAAGTTTAAAGGCTCAGAGTCCAGGAGGAGGTGATTTATTTCCACTGTCATATTTTATCGAGGGTCACTTTATTGTTAGTGTCTTGGACTTGTTACTAATTTTAATTCATATGTCTAAGAAAAAGGAGCTCAATAAAAAGAAAACAGTTATTTCCATATGCAGATCCCTCGGCAGATGAGGAGGTTTCCCTGGCAGCAGAAATCATGCTTTTACTGTTAAGGATGTCAAAAGCATCAGGCCTAGGCAGTAGGATCTCTTGTATGTGCCGGTTAATAGTAGTTTGCTGTGAAAAGCAAATGTTAATGGAACAATATGCTCTTAAGATAAGGTGGGAATGGCATTTGTAGGAGAAGCTCTGTAAAGGAAATGGCTTCTGCCACTTCTTTGCTGGAAGAACACTACTGACCTTTGAGCTGGTATTACAGGGTTGAAACACCGTCTCTCTTGCATGTTGATGAGTAAATGCATACAAGTAATTTGGGATGTTTTATTTTGCTGAAATGTCACTGAACTAAATATGCATTGTTTTCGTTTGAATGAATCTGCGTTGTCTGATAAAGGAGAAGTGGGACTATTTAAATGCAAAAGTTCTGGTGTGAGTATTGACGTTGTAAAACTGAAAACCTCTGTCTCGGGTGGGTTGGAAGTATTTTTTAGTACCCTAAAGAGCTTGAGGATGTATCAGTTGCCTTGTGCCATACACCCTTGTTGTTTCCACAGTCACAGTGAATGCAGTAATCCATCAAAATTATTTAGATCGGACAATGGCTAGTAACAGTTTTATAACCATCCTTTATATTGTTATAACCAAGGCCATTTTGTCATCAGCTTTTCAATTCCAGTGCCAGCGCCTGTCATTTATCTGCATAACTAAAACCAGTGGTAAGCACATTTCTGCCAGAGTGAGACTGATAACGGTTTCTGTTAAAGTCTTCATAATGATTCAATTTGGAGCAGTGATTTCCAGAGGAGGGCAATTCCATTTGTTAAGGGTCTTTTACTTTAATTCTTTTTATGAAAAATATATCAGAGAATAAAGAATAAGTTTGCTTTTTTCTCAGGCTTGCAGGATAACTGTATGTAGAGTAGGAATGTTTCACTATTCCCCACTGCCAAAAAGGAAAGCTTTGTTAATGGAATATAATGATGTAACTGCAGATACTACAGTCTCTTTTCTGTTCTAAGAAAATTCTGGGTCTCCAGATAGTGCATAAATTACCTGACATTGCTTACATAGTTTTAATCATGTTTGCATTTCCAGATTACCTCGAATTGGAGAACAGTGGCTTGAATGATGCCCTATATAGAGAATTTTACCATCCTGCTACTACCTATACTACCTACAATAATTATACCTGTTCTTGAGCACAGGAATAAGCATCTGAATTTGTCTGAAGCATTCACTGTTCAGTTGAGTTCATACCAGTGGCAGATGATTTTCCAGGGCTAGCAAACCACCCCTGCAGTTCTGTCTTCACACTGTACTGTTGGCAAGTTTTCCTGATCCTAATTTTAGTTCTGTGCAAGTATATAATATGTTTTAAAACCAGGAAAAAAAATAATTAGATGTTAATGAGGAGCTTATATTCATGTGATGAGAAGTGTTATTTACAAGGCATGTAATTTGCTGTAATTCAGGAAACAGAATGCAGGCAGTTGACCGAACTTGCCTATAAAAAATGCATGATTGGAGATGGTTGGGCTGCAGTAAGCTAAGTCCCAAGGGTGTGGTTTTGGTTTGTTTTTTTAAATCCATCTCTGTGGACAACTGTGGAGCACCAAGATTTTCATCTTGAATGCTGACCTTGATTTAGAGGACCCATGCTCAGACAGTGGAGTCAAGATTTAAGGGTTTTGTATTTATGCACTCCAGCGAGTGTAAGATGGCATGTTTTATAAAATGGGCAATGCCTGTAAGATAGTTGCATTACTGAAAGCCTGTGTTTGAAAACCTAATGATTGTGGTAGAGTTTTGCGCTGATTGAATACATCTCTGCCTGCTGTAAAAACCTGGGCAAAGTTGCATAACATTCAGTTCCAGAAACTGCAACAGCCTTTGTATTTTAGCAGCTGAAAGAGGAGGCAGGGTCCCGGAGGATTAGTGAGGAGGCTGAGCTTCCCTGCTCCCCTGGGCCGGCAGTTCTGTGGTGGCACAGACCACACCAAAGCTTTAGACTGTGTGAAGGGAGCTTCTGATCAGCTTGTCTAATTCCTATGTTTAAAGCCACTGTGTTGGTAACACTGCAGGAGTTACAGGTTTTTTTGAGGTGTCCCTGCTCATGGCAGTGGGCTGTAACTAGATGATCTTAGGGTCCTTTCCAACCCAAACCAGTCTGTGATTCTATGACACAGTCTTCTTAGTGAATTGAAGCAAGTAGTTTAATACTAATTTTAGGTAATGTAAAGACATAACAAAGTCTTCCCTTTTCTAGGGGGCTGGATTCTTAATAGCTAGCTGTATGCAAGCTGTCGTGCCTCAAGGTGACTGAGAGCAGTCTGCCTTCAGATGTATCGTGGTGTCTTCTCAAATCTGCTTTAGTATTTGCAGGTGTCTCCCAAGTAAATCTGAGAGGTTCATTGCTTTCTGCTTGTGACAGTCATAATTATTTGTAAAATGGTGTGTTAAAAACTTCCTGGATTTTTGAGACACGTTACTCATCAGACTGGATAATGTAATCCTAGTGGTCTCTTTTAGTCTAAAATGCTATAGCTCACTCTCCAGCTCATCACCTGTGAAGTTAAAATAGTATTTCTTTCCAGCAGCCACATTTTGCCTTGTCCTTTGAGATGCAAAGCCTTTTAGGTCAGGGACTCAGTTGGCCACAGAGCTGAGACAGTCACTGATCCTCATGAGTGGTCTCCACTGGAATACAAATCCGTTGCTTCTAGAGCTGCTCGAAAGTGGGAGGAAGGAGAGTGGTTGTGATGAAGAAGTACTTCTTGACTGATTTTGCACACTTAAGAGGGACCAGGCGGTCATCTTTTGTGCCTGGCAGTTATTCATCACATTGTACTTACGGCATCCACAGAAAAAAATCTTAAAAATGTTTTTCAAGTCTTGATGTCTCTTTTAAAGAATCCCTAAGATGAGTCCTGTGCTGATTAGCATCGGTGCTTTGTGATGGGTAATGCAACGTCACTGGTAATTAATCTTGTTTACATTTGACTTTTAACTTGTTTTATCATAGTAAAAATGCAGGCAAAGGGAGTTTCAGCAGAAATGGAGGGAAGGAAGTTCTCTCTGTCCCACAACACATGAGAGAGTTGTGCCATTGGGAAAAAAAATCAGTCAAGGGAAAGACTACCAAAGGAGAGCAAACTTGCTTCTGTATTGGCCTACTTTTCACATTTCATGACTTAAAATTTATACATTATTTAGTTCCCTGCATTGCTTTAAACATTATATAAAGGAAAGCTTCATGTGGAAACTTCCCAAAATGTGCATGTTTTGAATGTTTGAAAGATGAACAAAGTGTTCTGCAGCTCCTCATCTTCTAGCAATTTGTTCCAGGTTCAAAAACACAAATGCACTTCCTTTTTTTCTGTTGAAAAACTGCTTCTCAGACTGCTCGTTGTGCCTTTGCATATCTGCCTTCAGGATTGCAGGTGTCCCCCAAGTAAATTGAGTAGGTTCATTGCTTTTCATTTGTGGCAGCGCATTCTCATCTCTGATCACCTTTTGTTCTACACTCTGGATATTTCTTGTTGGTTCTCTCTCACACTCAACTTTCTGCTGGTCATTGCAGCTTTTTGCAGTTAATTTCCTTTGGGTAGCTGCTTAACTTGGTAGCTACTCTCTGAACCCTGACCACATTTCTTTCTTGCTGAATTTGCCACTGTCAGGATTCTCAGTGCTTCCCCGTGCCTCATCAGTGCCTGTTCACAACTGGTTAGACTAAGTGATGTAGCACTGCCTCTTTTCTACTTGCCTGTTTGTGCACCCTGTGACACTACCTTTGGATAGTAGGCTATTTTATAGCAGAACCTTTGTATAATGCAGATGAACCATGAAGCCTCTATCTTTAATAACAGTGTTGAGGTTTTGAAGGTGTTACTGATAAATCACCCAAAAACCAGTAGGGAATCAAATTATCTGTATGTTCGCTTGAGTGTATCACATGAGCTCAGCTGGTTTTTATGGAATTTTTCCCATTTGAAACAGGCTTTTCTATTTGTGCATGAGCACGGCACCATCTTTGGCTTTTCTTCTTTTATTGCTCTCTGTGGATTAAATGTTTTGTCTTCTGTGGCTTCACAGGTTTTGGGTTTCTTTCCTGTGTTCAGTGCTGCACAGCCTTTTACCTTCAGTTTGCCAGTTCTTTCAGTTGTGTAACAGGAGGATCTATGTGTGCATGGGTATATATTTTTGCACAGTTAATTGAAAATACAAGCAAATTTGATATGAAAAGACATCCATATGTTTCATAGAACAAATTACTATTCCCCCACATTTCAATAGACTGTCTTTCTTACTGTACTGTGATAATTAATAAAGACATGACAGGGCATGAATTATGAGGAATTAGTCTGTATGTGTTAGCTGTGAATCTGACATCTGAATGCAGTCAGCAGAGCCATACATGCATTGACAGGATTCTTGTGCAATCCCAGCAGTTTAAGATTATAAAATACATAAATACATATACATGTCTTTATACTTCCCGTCCTTCTAAAATTGGAAGTAACTGTGTAGTCACTGATGGCACTTCCATGGTCCGTTTTTCTCTGTGAGTTCTAAGGGAGGTTTGTGAGTTCTCATCTAGCCAGTGCAATTTTCAGCTCTATAATGAAATGAACAATTTAGAGTCACAGCTCAGAATTCCTACTAGACAGTCGTGCCTGTAGATTTCTTCTGCCTGTTTTACAACAAGAAATATTCTGGTGGCCTGCATGATTGCTGACAGCTTTGTTGTGAGCTTTCTAACGGTAATAAAAAAGCCCCTCCAGTACAGCAGCTAATACAAGATTTATGAAGCATGTGGAATTCTTCTTGCTCAAAGACTGAACATGTATATAATCATGAAGCAGGGTCTGAATACAGGGAAATTGAGGAGGGCATTGCCCCTCATTTTGCCTGGTGGACCATAAAGCATCAGCTGTTACGAGAGCCAGGGCACCAGAGAAGCTTTTCCAATCTAATAAGTCATTTTCAATCATATGCTTAAACAATGAAAAAGCATGAAGGATGAAGAATCTCTTCCCTAAAATTTGTTCTGTCAGTGTTTTTCTCTCTCTTGTTGCAGATCTTGTATGGTTTCTCTTCTGCCTCTGCTTGCAACTGCATCAATCTTTATAAAGTACTTTCTAATATGTTTTCTGTGTTGTCTTACTTTGGGCCTTTAAATCATGTGTTAGAATTCAGATTGGTCTGTGGATGATTAGGCCTTTCAAAAGCATTCAAACAAAGTTAAGATTGCAAGTCTGATTTTTAAGATTTTGGCTATTTTGTGGGTTTTGAGGCTTTCACTTTAAAATCTTTATAAAGATTGATGCTTGACAGTTGTTTCTGTATACAGCAAAACTAGTGAAATCTGACTTCATAAGCATCGGTTCCCTAAACCTCTGACTATTCCTCCTTAGTTTGCTTGGGCCAATTCTGGTACATGCTAAATACGAGGGTTTGGGTACAGTTGCCTGAAGGAAGCATCTGATCTGGAGACAACTTCAAGTTTAACAGTGGAAATTTGTCAGAAGTATGAAACTAGAACCATATTAGGAATCACTAATGTGAAAAACAGTTCAGTGTTATATTGCATTTGTCACAGTGAACAGTTGTACTTTTGGTTTCTTCCTGCTAGTTCCCAGGGGTGTGTTTTACTCCTATGCAGGCCTTTTGGAGGATTTTGGTCTCTTCTTTCACTGGTGGTGTGTTCCCTGCAAAAGCTGGGAGAGAATGTGTAATCCTGCAGACAGCAGTGGTTATTCCTGCTAAGTTTATTGGACTTGGCATCTGTTAAAGGTAATTTTGGAGTTTGGGCATTGGACTCCGTAACCTTAAGTGATTCTGTCCTGTATTACCTTGCCATGTTCTAATAATGCCAAAACAGATGAAGATGCAGACAGGATTTTCCAGGCTGCATGGGCTGAAATTGCTCTTAACCTCATATTTTCTGAGTATTGCATTTTCATTTCCTTCAGCTTTGTTCCGATATGTCGCACTTCATCTTCAGTCTGCCATGGAGCCTTTCTTAATCTATGACTAAAAGAGTACATTACTTGATAAAATGAACAATTGTATTAAAAAACCTGTCTCTTTCTTGCCCAAGCTTCTGGTGTGAATCCCATGGTGTGAAGCCCTCAAACTCTTTCATAACCTTGTTTTAAAGGATGCGTTGTGTGTTCACAGCAAGCTCCAGCCTGTGCATCTCGAAGGGAGGGACTTCTTTAAGGCTGAGTAATTTAAGGCTGATGTAATATTTGGATATGTAGCCTTTGTTTAGCTTTTCTCTGTGAGTAGGCTCAGGCAGCATCTGAATGTCCTTCTCAGAGTCCCATTTTACATGCCCAGCTTTATCTGTGAGTTAGGTACAACCCTATTGTATAATGCTGTCAGCTCAAAAAGTCCAACATTGAAGCAGTGTTCTGTCTTTTAAATTTCTTTGACAGATCTGGGTCTCTGCATGAACAGTTACATTACTGGGAGTTGTGTATCTCTGAGAACTAGGGACATATGTTCTTGGAGATGGGAGATGACTCTTACCTTGAGCTGTGTGTGGGAAGAACAAATGGAGTGTCATTAGTCACAACCATGTAACATCTCCTCCTATAATTGGACTGTAAGACAAAATCAGAAGGCAAGAACACTCTTTGGTACTTGGATTGATAGGATAGTAAGGGAGAATAGATATAATGTATTCATTTGCTAAGGGAACATGTTCCACAGGCAGCTTGGTCATCAGGAGAAACTTGTTTTGCCATGTGTTAGTTCTGTTGTTGTCTCAGTTTCAGCCTGAACATAGTCACAACCAGTAGGAGTAACTCAGGTCAATATGTTTTCTTTTGCATGGATTTTTTGGTGCAGTGTCAGGATGAAAAGTTCTGGGTGGGTATATGGTCAATTTGAGGTATTTGGTTGCCACCTCCACTCAGTTACAGGGTTAAGGGGAATTTCTAAAATACTTTACAAGGCATTTGAATTTGGAATACAGGTAACTTTTAACCATGTTACATTTGTGTCAAAGACTGTGGTTTGAGTTCTAGTTTATAAATACATGAACATCTCAAATTTACTAAAACTTCTTTTGGTTTCTCTTTTGGGAGGATATGCAAAAACAGGCACGGAGAGATTTGTTTCTGTGCACAGGTGAGCAAGCAACTGAACATTAAAATATGAAAGCAAAAGGGATTGGCTATTAAATATGAGTGTAATGGATGGGAATTGATGTAATTCTGTAAGCTATGTACATGACTGTGCAGAGAATTCATATTTTAATATTGATGGCAAACATTTCGACACTAAAATATGTATAGAAAAGGGGAAATTGACTATTAAAGATGTATGTAAAGAGAGGAATGTAAATGACATTTGGAAAGGGGTATGCCAACCATGATCTACCCTGACAGCTTTTCTTTTTAAATTTGCAAATTGGAAAGAATGAAATCAGATTACAAGAAAAACTATCATGTTCTTTAGTAATGTACAAAATATTATTCAGATCAGTAGAAGTCCTTTGTTGCTGATACATGCCAAATAATAAATGGAAATGTGTTGAGCAGTCATACTGCAGAGAATCTAACTTAAATCGAAAAATAGCCTCCCTACTCCTGCAGAAATTGCTATGGAGTGACAATCGTGCAGCTGGCAGTTGCTGAATGTCCTTAAACTTGGTGTTCGTAAGGGTTGTTTTCAGGTTGATGTCAGTGTTAGGCAAGAGCTGCATGGACTTCCTGTCTGAGGCTCTGATTCACAAGTTTACTTTTAATGCAATCTTAAGTTTACTTTGGTCAGTAAAGCATCAGTGTGTCATGCTCTGGGCTCGCAGGTTTTATGTTCATACTTACTTGCTTTTCTAAGTTAGGATGAGGTAGCGTATGATCAGTGAACTGAAAAGGCAGATGAAATTTGAAAGCTTTTACTCATGCGCTACAGGGAGAAAGTAATGAAGTGTTCTGCCTGAAACCAGATTAATTTAAATGTGTCAAATTGTTCTACAGAGATTTATTATCAAAATACCAGTGAAGTGAATTTTACAAGATCTCTGATCAGTACATGTTACTTTTCCCATAGTTGTTCTTCCACCCAAAGTTAAATATAATTTTTTAGTAATAAAGACTTATTTGGTATTCAAGACTGTACTTGTGTCTATATGACACATTAACTTTGTGTTAATCATAGAGAAAATGCTGTTTGAGCACATGTTGAATTATCATTGTTCACATGGTAAGATGTGTGTATTTAGTGCCACAATGCAAGCTATGTTTACAAGAGATCAGGGTACATAAAATCATAGAATGGTTAAGGTTGGAAAGGACCTTAAGATCATCTAACCCTCTGCCATGGGCAGGGACACCTCACACTAAAACATGTCGCCCAAAGCTCTGACCAGCCTGGCCTTGAACACTCCCAGGGATGGAGCATTCACAACCTTCTTGGGTAACAGTTGCGGTGCCTCACCAGCCTCACAGTAAAGAACTTCTTCCTTATATCCAGCCTAAATCTCCCCTGTTGAATCCACTACCCCTTGTTCTGTTGCTACAGTCCCTGGTGGAGAGTCCCTCTCTGGCATCCTTGTAGGCCCCCTTCAGATACTGGAAGGCTGCTCTGAGTTCTCCATACAGTTCTCTTCTTGAGGCTGAAGAGTCCCAACTTTCTCAGCCTGTCTTCATACGGGAGGTGCTCCAGCCCCGTGATCATCCTTGTGGCCTCCTCTGGACTTGCTTCAAAAGCTCCATGTTCTTCTTACGTGATACTTAACTGAGGGTTTTAAAACCGTTCTACACAACTGAGTCACTTGTTCCTCCTGAGTGTTGCAGGGAAAACCTGCTCGGTCCAGGCAGTTTAAACCGAATTGGGATCAAAACACTTTATTGAGCTTTCAAGAACGTGGAATTAGGCAGCAGTCAGTGAAGTGTTGCGTTCAAATAGTAATACAAGAGGTAAACCCCCAAACTAGACACATGAATGTTAATACACGCAAGTAAATATCTAAACACCCTATGTTACACACGTTGCCCTGTGTAACAAACGCACTAGAGATTTCTTGAATTCTTCTTTCCAAGAAGATCTCACCATAAGCAGTGTAGCAGGAAATGCCACTTGCTGTTTTGACAAGGAATGGTGAGGAAATGCTGTGTGCTCTCTACATTTCTGCAAAGCTCATGCAGAGGGAACCCAAACCCCTTTCTTTCACCTTTGGGATCACCACAGTCAAATGACTACGTGGTATAAAAGCCTTTATTGGTACGGTCTGAACATACAGATTTATTTACAGGGACACCCCGCAGCAGTGCCCAGTGTGTGGCCACCATGGGCAGGGACATCCCCCTGGGCCTCTTGGGCTCAAGCACTGCCTCAGGGCCAGCAGCCCAAAGGCTTTTCTCCAAGGGATGCTGGGTGAAGGGGAAGCAGCAGCAGGGCTGCGGTGGGCAGGGCTGTGTGGGCCCCATGACCCCTGTGTCATAGTGCCAGCACCCAGCAATGCAGCATCACAATGCTCTGGAGCAGTATAAGTGCAGTGCCCTCCCCTGTCCCACTGCCAGAGTGCCCGGCACTGTCACCAGGACAGAGCTGGCAGCCTGAGGGCATCAGAGGGG